>VDFB02000002.1:170189360-170231104 GCA_007258455.2 Sequoia sempervirens
TGTTTATTTTTAACAAAGTGATTGAAAAATGTGTTAGTGATTAATTAATTGATTAAACCGTATCTATTTATTCAAATAATGAATATTTTAGATGAATTAAATTAATTGTATGTATTTACTTAATTTAAGAGAATGTTGAGGCAGTGATTAATTTAGTTAAATAAATGTAATTGATTCAATTATGGAACCTTTGAAGAAGTGATGAATTGATTTAATTAATTAAATAAATTTATTTCCTTAATATTAGAAAAAAAAAAAAATTATTAATTAAAAGATCAAGATTTATTTAATAGATATTAGAAAAACAATCTAATTAATTCAATAAATACATACTACAATAACTCTATTTTTATTTTACTGGCATTTAATTTCCAAATAATACATTTTGCATATTGTCTTGAGCTCTGTTGATTTCACTAAATCTTTTCACTTACTAGAGTTAGTTTGTTGTCAAGATTAATTTCTTTTTCCCTCACCTTTTTAGCTTTATCTACCATATTGGGCAAGAATTCCTAAATACTTTCCACTTAATGGAACTCACCAAAATAATAGATTCAATAGAACAAGAGAAAAGTGCAAGAGTGCAACAAGAAGCTAATTTCAATAAATTCTAGTGAAAGAAGATACTCAAATAAGTAGTTAAAATCAGTAACCACCTGACCCACCTATTCATGATGGGGAGTGGAGCTTTATTCTGGCAGGGTAACCCATGTTAAACTCCTTGTGAATCAAGTCTTCCAAAGCAAATGATGGACTGGTGAAAAAATAAATTGTGTTACAAGTTGCTTCATTAGATCTTATATCATTAGACCTTATATATGCTCAAAAAAGCGATTGTTCTATTGTTAGAATGCAATGCATTCTACTCAAGCATTAGGTATGTCATGGCAACCTGAAGCAATGAATGATATTGAACATCAAAACTCCTCTAGGACTACAACCAATATGGCAAGTGTTGCATAGCATACATGCATCGATGCAACCCACCACAAGTTGGGCCTACATAATCGATGGCTACATTCATAGGTTGGGCCTACTTAATCAATGTCCATATACGATCTATAGGCACCCAAAAAATACATCCTGGCATCTTAATGATAAAGTGTAGAGTGTTTTCAAGATAGTCAACCCGAGCAAGAAGGTCAACCATGCAAACATAATGATCAATTGTAGGTGTAATGAAATAAGGGTTACTCATGGGTTACTCATGTATTGAAGTATGTATAGTCCTCATCCACTAAACCTGTGTGGTTGCATGCATATAGAACACAAGCAAAGCTTAAATTGTCAACATATGTTCCAGAGTACTTCATTAATTGAAATATTTTGAGAGCATCTTACCAAATCCACGTTGTGCATATCCTACAATCATTGCATTCCATTAGATGACATCTCTCTGGGGCATTTGCAATTGCAACATCTAATTAAATTCCTCTATTCTTTATGCTTTGATGGATGTCGATACCTTGTTCCGATGCTCCTATTTTGGCTCATTGAGGCATTCTGTCAAAGAGTTTACGTTCGTTTTCTATGCTTCCACATTTTGCATACATGTCTACTAGAGAATTTCCAACTATTATATCTCAAAAAAATCCTCTTCCATTATGCTTTGATGAATGTTCATACCCTATTCCAAAGCTCCCATTTTGGCACAGGCAGGGCAAAGGTTGTTGAATTTGGCTTTACAACTGCCAATTTCTAAAGCCTTTTCAACAAATCCATTTTGTACATAACTTGCAATGACTGTCTTTTTAGGTATTCTATCAAACAGTGCACGTGCCTTGTAAATACTTCTAGTTTTTGCATGCATGTCTACTAGGGCAGTTACGACTATAATATCTGACAAAGTTCCTCTATCCTTTATGCTTCGATGGATGTCCATACTGTTCCAAAGCTCCCATTTTGGGCATGGGCAGGGAGGATGCTAGCAAAGGTTGCAAAATTTGGCTTTAAACTTGAGAATTGCATTTGCTTGGAGATTTCTACAGCCTTGTTAACAATTCCATTTTGTGCATATCCTACAATCATTGCAGTCCATGAGACTGTATCTCTTCGAGGCACCTTGTCACTTGACTATGCTTCCACATTTTGCATACATGTCTACTAGGGATGTTGCAACTACATCATCTGACAAAATCCCTATATCCTCTACTTTGATGGTAGCAAAGGTTGTGGAGTCTGGATTTACACTACATCTCTAACAGGGCGTTATAAGCACAAATCCATACAAAACATATATTAAGCGGTATACAGGGGATATAATACCGAGTATTCCAATCCTACTCTATACATGGCTAAAACCCATATTGTTATAATTTTAGGACCACATGCTCATGGTGACAGAAACCATATTGATATATTTCCGTAGAAAAACAAAAGACATCATTATCAAATAATTAAAAAATATTTGTGAAATATGCACACCAGGCCAAGGTATTAGTTGTTTCCACGCTAATTTTTAAAATTGTTTTACAATTTAAGTCTTTCCCTTTCTTTCTTCCATGTAAGAGATCTGCCACAATTATCGTATTCACATAATCATAAATAAGAAACAGATCTTTACCCTTGGAGAAGTGTAGCAATAGAGGTATACCAGATTTGGATGCTGAGAGACGAAAGAATTTGTATCATGCCTTTCATGCCGCCATTATTATTAGGGATTTGGCATGAGGCCATATCAAACTCGACAGGCACTAAATATTAATTTATGTCATGAACGGATGAGATCAGTCTCATCATCTTGCATCCTCCTTGAGCACTTCCCACTGTAGATCTCAAAAGCAAATCGGTTCTATCTCATAGAGGGAACGTCTTCAACCTAATAAAAGACTTCAATAAAAGAGTGAAGGAAATCTGGTGATGGAAATAAGAAGAAAATATCCATAGACGGTGACAAAATGTACAGACTATTGACACTGGTTTTCTCATTGAAGACAACAGTTTAGACTCTTAAGTTACAGACCAACGATGATGATTTGACGAGTTACATTCAAACAGGTGCAAGTTCCTTCAGTGGAGTAGCGGTTTAATTTGTTCAAACTCTTAAGTGAAGAGCAGAGTTGACGAAGAGTTACAGACCAACGATGATTGACCCGAGGAATGATTCGATCAGCCTGTTTCAAACAATCTACGAATGCATTTTACCATACTGTCAACTAGACCCTCTTGGTGCTTATAAATTGTTGATCGAAAAATTGAGCTCCAAAAGCTCAAATAGGGACACGCCTTCAGCGTAATTATTTTTTCATTTGATCTCTTGAGGGGGAAATCAACCTCCATCCCTCGGTCCATTAGGGCACACTAGGGCATGTCATCACATATAAACACCAACAACATGTCTTTGAAGTAATACAATGGGCACATTGTGTTAAAGAGGGGAAAATGTAGGCACCTAAAAAATGACTAACAAATTCATCTAAATCATCACTTCTTGTCATCATTTCGTATCAATCTTTCCATCATTATTATTTAAATAATTTTTAATTATTTAATTAACACATTATCCTCATTAATTATGTAATTTTTAATTATTTAATTGAATTATCAATAGTAATTAAAATATTTTTCAATTATTTAATTAATTCATCATTTTCCTTTTTGCACATAAACTAAATAATTTTTAATTATTTTATTAATTTATCATTTTCTTCCAACCACTTTAATTAAATAATTTTTAATTATTTAATTATTTTCTCAAATTTCTTTATCTACACAAATTAAATAATTTTAATTATTTAATTAAATTCTTATTTCTTCTATGAACAAATTAATTAAATCATACATTATTCCCATCCACCATTTAATTATTTAATTAGCTAATATTTCCTCTAAAATTAAATAAATTAGTTTAGTTTATTTAATTTGTTTTTTCTATCTTTATTTCTTCTAAAAATAAATAAAATTAATATTGTATTTATTTCTTAAATTTATCTTCATCTCATGAACATGAATTAAATAAATTTATTTATTGAATTCTATTTATATTCTTCTATCTCCTAATTTGGTGAACTAATTGAAAGGTAAACATTAGTTCACTCTCACTCACTCTTCCTTCATTCATCTGTGCAACCAATTAACTCATCATCTTAACCTCTCATATTGACACATGCCGCATGCACATTCATTACGATCTTGAGCAATTAATGTTATCCATTGATCTTCCAAATGATCCTACACCATTGATCAGGTATAAGGTGAAAGCTATAAAACACCCATCATTCATCCATTCAAATCCATCCATAATTTATCCAATTTGTACTATCTTCACACCATTTTTCTATCACTTTGTGAAAAGGTAAAGAAAAATCCACATATCAACCAATTTGCAATAATCAAGTACAATGGAGTAAGGTATATTCACATTTGTGGAGATAATATTAGTTCAATTTCATTTACTTTATTGTTTGTGCACACACTCTCATTGATGTAGTTATTAGATTATTGATTTGGGTTTTATTACAATTCTCATTTTTAGTTTCAGTAATTTGATAGGCTCACAAAATAGTGTTTGAATAAGGTTGATGATGGATTCTTTTGATGTTTAAAATGGGTGGAAATGCGGAAATGATTGATGTTGAGGATAGGTGATAAAATGATCTAAATCAAAGGTACCTTTTGAAATCTTTCCTACTTGAGATAGGAAAAGTTCTCAAGTAAGATAGATCAAGATTCTTAGACTAATTAACTTAGGATAGGCCAAGTTCCTAAGTTAATTCTTTCCAAGGTGAGTAGATGATTTTCAATTAACTTACTACTTAAGATAGGCAAAGTTCTTAAGCACACAAGAATTAAGGATAGACAATGATATGGAGTCTTGATTTTTGAAGGTAATGTTGGAATTAGGTTGAAATGGATGGGAATGTGGGTGTAGCATCATAAATTATGCTCCCTAAAGGTAAAAGCAAAATTTAAAACCTTATTTGGGGCTCACTTTGGTGTCCACTCCATTATTACATTTTAGAAACACTCAAGAGCCTTAACCCTTCCCTTCAACGCAAGAGAACATGTTAGTGCTACCCTAAAAGTGCCTTCTCGATCATATTTCACCATTTTAACCTCGATAGGTGCTCACTTTTTGAATGAATCCTGATTAAGTAAACCATAAAATCATGAGTCAAACTTAAATGTGTGCAAAATAGCTAGGCTAGGGTGCCACCGCCCTAGATTAGGTGTTTTTCTTGATAATTTTGATTTCCCATTTTTGTTGATCTCTAATTTATGAGATGTGATTTCAAATTCAAGACTTGGTTGTAAATTAAACCCAAAAATTAAATTTAAATGAGTCAGTCTACACTTTAATTTTTCTTATGTTCCACTATATAAACATGAATTATTATTTCAAAAAGGAAATGAATGGGAATTACGGAAAATCTCTGCCAAAATACACATTCAATTTTACAAAATTACAAGCAATTTTCAAATTTGATCAAGCTAGTATAGTGATTGAAGTTTTATGTTAATGAAAGAACTAGTTCTAATCCAAGGTTAGAGATAGCTTTGGCTCCCTTCAAGCACCTAATGACTTGTTTTCAATGTGTTCTCATCTTTATACTTTGATCTCCTTGCTGCCATAAGTGAGGTATTTGATCATTTTGATTTTCCCTAGGGTATTTAACTTTCTCTTGGGTTGATCATTAATTGTGTCATTTAGGAATATTTCTCTACACATTTGAGTAGGGTTCTTATCATTTAATTTGCATTTTATCTCAGCATAGCCTTAGACACACTTAAGGTTCAGAGCACACTTTATCCATCAACAAATCAACTATTCGTGGAGGTAGAAATACCAAAATGAGGGTTTGACCTAGGAAAAATCCTATATAGCCACCCTTTCCCCCCTCTTTGTTGTGATTTTTTATAGGTTTAGATCTAGAGATGACAAGTTACAGAACAGTCCAAAGGACAATGCAAACCTATGTGTTGAAATTCATAAAGTATAAATATGGAATCACACTTCTCAGATAATGGTGCCACCACCCATGACCTTCCAATTCAACTCCAAATTTTTATGACAGGTGCACAAAAATCTCCCCTTATTAAATTTGTTTTCATTTCGTCAATTTTCAGTTTCATTCGTGCGAATAATTTGTGCTTTTAAATTAGGTTTCATAGTTTATTAGGTCAATAAATTCACATAAAAATTCAATCAATTTTTAAAGCAACAAAAGAACCAAGTCTTGGATAGATTGGATATTCTTCTATGTTGTTATCCAATCTTGACAACCTTGTGGGCTTGGATTCTAATGTTGATGTGAATAAAGATTGATTCGGGTAATCTACTTGTTAGGTCTAGAATCTCTTTTTCCACATCATATTTTAGTGAACCTGACACATCTTACAATTATAAAATATTCTAATTTTTCTTGCATATCCTTATATTTGAATTATCAAACAAAATTTCAAAATCAAATCTCTTTATATTTGCAAGAAAATTCATTATTACATTGATAAAGAAGGTGTTGTTTCTTTTTGCAATAGTTTGAAATCTTGTTTCATTTAAATTGCAGTGATGCATCAGATCTAGGGATAAATTTAATAATTTCTTGAGCTAGTGCATGAATTCATTTGAAAATAATAACAATTTTGATTAATTGGAAACCCTAGTTTTTGCATTATGTCATATTTTGAAGAAAAACTGGGAATATCAAACCTAGACTATCATAGTCCCAGATCTTTGTATGTTGTAGTACCTATACAAAGTTTAAAATATTTAAAATATTACATCTTTGGGTAAGGGTGCCACCACCCTTGACTTTCCTAGTTTAACTCATTTTTTAGAGGCAAGTTGATATCTGTGATCTCTACTTAGATTTGGGCCCTATTTTTGAAAAAGTTTTTTTGTAACATACCTGATCTAGTATGTTTGATCATAATCTACCTTAAGAAAGTGAAGCATAAGAAATTGAACAATTTAATTGGTATTGTATCTCTAATTTTAAGACAAATTTAGGATAATATTGCTAATATCTTGGAGACAGTAAATTCATCCGATCATGTCAGATCTCTTTCTACAAGAATTTCATGTATTTGTTGAGCCTTTTAGTAGTTATGATTCTGATATGTTAGATGAGGCCCTTGATGAATTCAGCTCATCTGAATTGTCCACCAAGACTCCTAAAACATCAATAGGTCAAAGACTAATAAATGCAATAGATTCAATAACCAACAAAACTAATTATTTACCCTCCTCATAGACCTCAACCACAAAGTTAACATTTTCTCATTATTGAACCATCTTCAAACAAACAAAAATCTCCTGGTCATATCTTAAACTTTGTAAGACAACTTACTAAATATAATCACATACAAAAAAATGTATCACAACAACCTCATTACCATGTCATTGCTCATACATATAACACTAGAAACAACAAAAAAAGTAAAACAAACACTACGCATTCCTTTGTCAATCCCATTATTGTAGCCTAACCTTCCTCCCACACCTCATTTTCCTCAATATAATCTTAAGGAGTATGATATTGTTGAGAAAATTCATGCTACTCTAATTGAGATCTTGCTTTGGGACTTGATTCAAACTTCACCTACCTACCATAACATGCTCCAAGAGGCTTTGCAAAATATTTTTTGTGTCACCTTCAGTTAAACCAAATGATGTAGCAACCTTTCTTGAGGGTATGAATTCAAAAAACTTAGAAATTTTATTCTATTAAAGTGAATTACCCCCTACTAAAATTCAAAAGCAATATGATGCTCTAATGATATTTTTTATCATTAATAAAATTAGGGTTAGACACACTCTTATTGAAAATGGGCCAGGTCTAAATTTTTGTGGCATCAAACTTTTACATAAACTTTGTGTGGATAAATCTCTCATTAAAACCAATGCTCTTTCTATTCATGGCTTCAACAATGTTGGTAGGCAACCATTGGGGACAATCACATTACCTATTAAGGTATGGCCTATAGTGATACCTACCCTTATCCATGTCATGCCATATTCTCTTTCATATAATCTTCTTCTTGGAAGACCATGGATTCATGTTATGGGAGGATTTATTTCCACCCTTTATTGCATAATGAAATATACATACCACATTAATGTTTATATAGTCAAGGAAAATCCAAAGTCTAAATTTTTTTTACAAATTGAAATGGGACATACAAACCCTAGTCAAAAACCTTTAAAAAATTTCATATCATCTTTAAAAGTGGAACCTATGTCTTCCAATGATAAGGAAATTGATAATTGTGATTCACCCATGACTAGAAGGTCTTTTGTGATGATTATGGTTCATTAGATTTAACCCTACCTTCATCAAGGGGAGTATAAAATATCATTGTCTAAGCCCAAGAAAATTCAAATACATCTACATAATCTTTAATAAATTTTCCTCGAACATCTAATTTCACCACTTTTGGTTCTATAATTGGCACTAGTTATATGTCTAATTTTGATGATAGCAACTTTGAAAAACCACCTTCCTCAAAATAAATGGAATCTATTTATGGAAGATGATTTAAAATACTTTCTCAATTTGGGTATAAAGGCAATGGTTATGGTATAAAGGAAAAAGGTATCAAGGTCCCTATAAAACTAAATACACAAGGTTCAACAAATGGTCTTGGTTATAAATACACAAGGTTCAACAAATGGTCTTGGTTACCATATTTCAAAACTCACTAAAGATTTTTGTAGACTTTCTCTTAATGTAAACATAATAACACAAGACTCTCCTAAGGTATCTCTTAATCTAGTTTATCTTGAAATAATAGTCAATTAATATAAATGAAAATGTCTCATTAGATACCTTTCCAACTGATGAATCCTTAGAAAAAAAATTGGGAGCCAATGACAACTTACCCTCATATCATCATGATCGTGTATTTTCTTATTGTTTAAATGCTAAAGCATACTTGGGAAAGATGTTGGTATATCGGGTGATATGACAGACTCTCAAGTCATACCCCAAAATTTCCCTCATCCTTTTGATGTCCCAAACCACAATACACTACTTTTAGAAGATATTGTTGATGTCTCGATGGACCCATCTAATCCGGATAAGGTTATTATCATCGAAAAGTGTCTCGAATCTAATGAAAAGTAAGAATATTCTACACTTTTACATGATTTTCTTGAATTTTTTGCTTGTTCTTATTTCGATATGCATGGTATTGATCCTAAATTAGTTGCACATAACATTGTGTTGCATGAAGATTCTAAGATAGTAAGAAAAAATATTTGCAAGATAAATCCCAAAGTAGCTTTGTTGGTTAAGGTTGAGATTGAAAAGATTAAATTATAAACTGACTTTATTCACCCTAACAACTATTCACCTTGAATATCAAATAATGTGCTTGTTGCTAATCCTGATAATTGTATTCATATGTGTATTGATTTCCATGACCTTAATAAGGCATCTTTCAAAGATGATTTCCCTTTATCTAATATAGATATGATTGTTGATTCTACCACTGGGCATGCTTTACTCTCCTTTACAAATGGTTTTTTGGGGTATAATCAATTCTTCATTAATTCTCAAGATCAATTTAAAACAACTTTTATTACACCTTGGTGAATATTTTGTTGGTTAATTATGCTATTTGTACTTTAAAATATTGGAGCAACATATCAAAGGGCTATGACATTAATATTTCATGATTTCATTCATAACATCCTAGAGGACTATGTCGATGATATTTTGGCTAAATCTATCGCATGTCAAGATAATGTCAAAATCCTGCATAAATTTTTTGAGCGAATTCATAAATATAAAATGTGTTTGAATCCTTGAAAATGTCTCTTAAATGGTGTGGATTGTGGAAAATTATTAGGCTTTATTGTGTCACACAAGGTATTGAGGTGGAAACAAAGAAAATTGATGCTATAATTAGCATGCTACCTCCTAAAAATATTTCTCAACTTTGTATTTTACAAGGGAAGATTCAAGATATTCATCATTTTGTTTCATCCTTAGCAGATAAGACTCTCCCCTTCACTCAATTGCTTAAAAAGGATTCTCATTTTAAGTGGAATGAATATTGCCAAATTTTTTTTGAAAATTTAAAACAATATTTGGCTAACCCTCCTATTTTACAACTAGCTATCTCATGATGTCCTAGGTTTTCTTCTTTACACCTTTACTTCATCCAATGCCCATTATTGGTGAAGCATGAGAGAATGGTAAAGAATGTCTTGTATACTATATTAGTCGTATGTTACTTGATTATGAGATATAATATATCACAGTAGAAAAATAATGTTTGGCTCTTGTGTTTGCAACAAGTAAACTAAGACATTATTTATTGAATATTGAATTTAATGTTATTATAAAATTCAATCCATGAAAACACCTTTTCTCAAAAACTAACTTATCCAGGAATCTTGCTAAATGGGTCATGTTGTTAACAAAATTTGACCTAAAATTCATTTCTCAAAAGGTGATTAAGGTTCAAGCATTGTCCAACCATTTAGCTAAGGTTCCCTCACCACTTGCTTTACCAAACCAAGAGATATTTATTGATGTTTTCTAGAAATTACTCCACAAAGCCTTTAGTTCACTTTTAGTTTGACCACAAAGTCTTCACTTTACTTTCATTGATAATCTTTTCCACAAATTCCCCTCTTTTGCATGCTAGCTTTGTAGACATGACCATTATTTCATATCTTTGATCGTTAACCACCTAAAATCAAAATGCACATTAATTAATTAATTCTACTATTAGATGTTTGCAATTTTAAATTTCACAATTGAAATATTAATTAAACCAACTTTGAAATCAATGTTATTTTAAATTATTAGAATAAAATGACATTAAAAATAGTGCCCTGTATGGGTTTTCAAATTTGATGCATATATATCATGGGTTGATATTTTGGTACCTGCATATCACCAAAAGAACATAACTAGCATACATACATTAAATATTAATATATATAAAATACGTCGAGAGTTATCATTTTCTTTTTTGATTTCTCTTATTTATTTGTTTGTTCTTTTAGTTTATGCAAATATTTGAATTATTTTTATTGTTTAGTTATTTATTTATTCTTTTTGTTTTATCAAATCTCTTTGATTTGATTTTTTTTGTTTCATCAAATCTCTTTTATTTGATTTTTTTGTTTCATCAACCAATATATATTTTTTAAAGTTTTTCAATATTTTTTAATTTTAAATATTAATTTAGAAACTTACTCTTATATGGAATAGTAAATTTAAGAAATTTATTTCATAATTAATTATTCAAGTTTAGGAACTTTTTTGTTTGTGTAGTAATTTAACACAAATTTTATATTAATATACAGTTTGATAAGATTTGCAACATATTTTTGCAAATTTTTTTGATTAATAAAATTAGAAATTTTATAATGATTTCATTTTATTATTATTATTACTAAAATTTAATATTTTGCGCGTAACATTTGAAATCTTTGAAAACCCTTTTCAACAAACATGTTTTGTGCTATATTCTATAATCATTAATTCTTGCGCCAAGACATCTCCACGGGGATTCTATCAAATATTTTACGTGCTTTGTTTATGCTTCTCCAATGCTGCGCATTTAACCAGAGCATCCGCAACTATAATAGCCGATCAACCCTACAAGAAGGATCCTGAGAAAGGGTTTTTCCATCAGTGACAATCACATTTGCATCAAAGTTTCTAAAGCCTTTGCAACAGATCTGATTTGTGCATATCCCGTGATCATAATGTCAAAGGCAGATTTCAAAATTGAACCTGAAATTTTCCTTTCATCGTTCAAATGTTCTCTCGGAACATTCATTTCCGAATGCACTTTCCTTTAATCCTTCTTTTTGGCTCGGAGTTTTATTTTAACGGAGACCTTTATTAATGTTCAACGGCAAGTTTCTTTCTCGCTGGACTTCTCTTTGTGCGTGCGGAAGCGGAATTGTGTTTTGAGTTTGGAACTTTCACTATTAATGGCCCGTCGGGTTTTTAGTTTTTCGTTAAAATAAAACTCCGAGCCAAAAATGGTGGGGTCAGAAATTTATATTGCACCGGAACATTTGAAATTTGAGTTCCAATGACCGGTCGGAACCCGAAATTCCGACCAGACCCCTATATATATATATATATTTTTTTTTTTATTTAATTTTTTAACTTTTCAAATTTATTTAATTTTATATTTCTTTTTAGATTTATTTTATTTTTTTTATTTTTTTAAAGATTTTTTAAATTTTTATGTATTTTTAAAATGAAAAGATTTATTTATTAAATCTTTTAAACTTAAAAGATTTGTTTTTAACCTTTTTAAATCTTTTAAATGTTTAAGTTTAAAAAGATTTATATAATTTATTTTATATTAAAATCTTTTAAATTTTAAATTTAAAAGATTTATTTATATTTTTTTTTTCAATTTTATTTATTTTTTTAAATTTTCCTATTTTTTTGAATTTTAATATTTTATTATTATTATTATTTTTTCTAATTTTTTAATTTTTTGGAGTTTTTATGACTCTAAAAGACTAGACCGATAAAATAATAATAATTTTTTTTTTGGAGAAGATCAACGAAAAAACGATCGAACAAAGAAAGGCAAAGACATATTGGAAAAGATGACAAAGAAACAAAAGGGTTAGAAAAGAGCAATCAAAAAATACATCTCCAAAGGGACCAAGGAAGACAAAGACAAACGCGGAATTGGAAAAACATTTCGAATTTGAACCTTTGAAGAGAATGTTCAAGTTCAATTTGGTTTTTCAATTCCGAACAAGAAACAACAACATGCGTAATCGAAAAAGAAAATTGAATCTACACCTTTGAGAAAAGGGTGCAAGTTCAATTCATTTCTATGATTTCGACAAAAGGAACTGAAAATGGTCTCGAGGAAACGAAAAACTGGCTAGACAAAAAGACCACCAAGCGGGGTCAAGGAACTAACTCGGACCTGGACCTTTTCCAAAAAGGTCAAAAGTCCAAATCAGAACCTGAAACTTGACAAGGACAAAGGGAACAAAGCAAGGTCCCAAGGGTACATACAACTTTGAGACAAGACCAAAACAACAAAAACATAAGATGAAGAACAACAAAGCAAAAACATGACATAAAACAACAAAAAAACAAAAAAGAAGAGGGGATCCCTAACTTTGCCAAGCAAAAATTTGGGGTGTGTATGCAGGGCATAACATCACCCTTGCTAATAATTTTGGTAGCCAAATTGTAGACTACTGGATGCATTTCATGATAAAGATGCTTAAGGACACAAGGTCCCCACATAAACATAGCGTCATCTTGGATCATGCTTTCAATAACAAATCCCCATCTAATTGAAAACCCCTTGGATCTTTGATCAAGCATGATCTAACCATAGATCAGCCCTGCTACTACTAATATGATTTCATCCACGACACCAATATAAGGCCTCAAGTCATTTTTCTGTTGTCAATCTCCAAGTCATCATCTAGTCGCAATCTCTCCAATGACTGTCCCTCTATCTAGGTTATAGACAACTAGAGCACCCTCGATAGGAATCCTCAAGATACACCACACATCCTCCAATGTGATGGTGGCCTCTCCTATGGGGAATCTGAAGGAAGTAGTCTCTAAATGCCATCACTCCATAATAGTTGTCATAAACATATGGTGCACTTGATCTCAGGCATGTAAGCAATGTAGTATAGGCCAATCGAAGATAAGAAGTCTTTGTTGACCTCGCCCAAGAGAACCATCCAGTCTAGAATCCTTGGTTTCAGCTCCCATGTGATAGAATAAGATGTAATGTGGCATACAAGCATAGCACCCATGACATTAATTTATCATAAATTTTGATAAAAAACCTAAGTCTATCAAGCCCTACAACAAAATTGACCCTTTATACAAAAGCGTCATTTTATAACAGTTAGAAGCGATCACTTTTTCAAAAGTGTCACTTTCAAATTTCAGAAGTGAGAATCTTTTCAAACTCATCACTTTACAATATGTGAGCCATTTTTTCATAAGCAACATGATCTATCAATAGTGACACACTATGTCATAAGCAACGCTTTTCATTTCAAACGCATTGTGTCAGGTTTCATTAGCATCAATCCTAGATCGACACATTTGTTTCCCTACCTTTAGCTAGTAATAAATGAACCTAAAACTACGTGCAAAAGCGTAAAGGTCAAATACATACTGGGGGGTCTACTCCTACGGGTCATTGGAACTGTCAAACTCAATCTGCATGATGTGTAGTACAAGGTACAAACACCATATCCGCAAGGTCTCTGGGAGGGAAAAATGCTTATAGCTCTAAAATATCAAACTCAATTGGTGCAAATGAGTTGGAAATGTCAACAAATTCCTATATATGGTCCACAAAACCTAGGGTTTCATCCTCCATCTCCCTTCAGCCTATTCTTCATCTTTTGTCATCTTTCCTGGTCAGTTTTTTGGGCTTCCTAAGACTTGATTTTTTCCTCTACTTCTTCGTTGAAGCTATCTCGTCATCCTATCACGAGCTCAACCTAAAAATTATTTTTTCTGGATGACCTCTCGAGGGGGCAACCTACCACCCTTCGTTTATTGGGGCATAGTGTGGGGAATAAAAAAAACATAATTTAATTTTTTCCAATCAACATGTCTTTGAAACAATGTAACATGCACATTGTCTCAAAGAGAAGAAAAATGTAGACACCTAAAATTGTCTAAGCACGTCACACATTCATATTCACCTAATTAACACCATTTTCCTCATTATCTCCTAATTCCTCAATTTTGATTAAATAATTCTTAATTATTTGATTAAAAACCCTAAAATTTCCTCTATTAATTAAATAATTAATTTTATTTTCAATTAATTCACCAAAATTCATCATATTCTATCTTTTCACCTTTATTAAATAATCTTAGATTATTTAATTAAATTCAATTATCTTTCCACATGATTAAACAATATTCTAATTATTTAATTAAATATTAATTTTCCCTCTTACAAATGATTAAATAATCTTGAATTATTTAGTTAAATTTTGATTTTCCTCTCACCTCACAATTAAATAATTTCTATAATTATTTAATTACTAATTTTCCTCCAACTTGCACATGGCATATTCTATTTTCAAAAAAGGAATATTCCTTTTTCAAAATATCTTCCCTCTAAATAAGACAACACGTTGGGTATGTCATTCCACCATGGAAAAAGTCTGAACCATATTCTAGTAAGATAAAACATTCAAAGATTTCTGATTCAAACATTGATGACTTTGAAATTGCTCTTTTTAAGAAACTCGATCTAATAAGACCTGATGTTGAAAAATTGACAAGATTGATGAAAGATCAACAAAAGAAAATTATAAACTTAAATCACTTAGTGGGGGATGTTTTTTTCGAAGCAGAAGACAAATCTTCTATAGAATTAGAAATAGAAAAAGCATATGTTGTATATCTTGTAAATAATAGTGTTCATATCAGAATTGCATTATGTTTTCCAAGTTACAAACCACTAGAATATGATACTTTTATTGACTCGGGTTCTATAAGGTGTTTTGCAAAAACAAAAGCAATTCTAGAAGAACTTTGGAAGCAAAGACCTGAAATTCCCAAGGATGATTCTATTACAAGAGAAAAGATGGAAATAGGAAGATATGCACAAGATGTTCACATTAGAATTAATGGTAAAATTTTCATCAATAATTTTTCTAAATTTAATAGTACGGATAGTGACATTTTACTAGGATTTATTTTCCTTAAAAACTATGAACCTTTTATCCTTAGAAAAAAGCAAACATCTTTAAAGAATAATGATGAACAATTGAGAGTTCCTATCCTCAAATTAGTTACACATATTAGAGGATAAACCAAAAAAAAGAAAAAAGAAAAGAATGAATAAAAGAAATCCAAGAACATCATACAAAGGTTCTAGAGCAAAAATATTCTTTTTGTGAAATTACACAAAGATTTGAAAAGAATTGTTGTAATATGAATCCATTAGAATTCTAGACTAAAGATCAAGAAGAATGTGAGTTCAGATTAGACCAAAATGCCTTTCTATTATTCCACATGAATTGGAATATTTATTAAGCCCCTCAGAGGTTAAAGAAATGAATGAGCACCTTGAAGAATTAATGACAAGAGGATTCATCAGACAAAGTAAGAGTCCTTTTTCATGTCAAACATTCTTAGTCAATAAAAGAGTAGAAAAACAAAGAGGGAAGAAAATATTTTGCATTAATTATAAGCTTCTAAATGACATCATTCTACCATTCAATTATCTAATTTCATTTAGTGTTGATTTGATTCAAAGAGCTACTAACAAAAAAGTAATTTCAAAATTTGATTGCAAATCTGGGTTTTGGTAAATCAAGGTGAATGAAATAGATAAATATAAAAATGCATTCTCCATCCCTCGAGGACTGTATGAATGGAATGTAATGCCATTTGGCCTTTGTATTGCTCCAACGTATTTCCAAAGAAGAATGGATCAAGCTCTATGACATCTCAAAGAATTTTGTGCAGTTTACATAGATGATATTATTATTATTTTTTATGATATTCAAATGCATTTGAATCACCTTGAATAATTATATGCAACAATCACAAAAAATGGAATTTGTCTTTCAACCAAAAAGATGCAAATTGGTAAATTTGAGATTGATTTTTTTTTAGTATTCATTTGGATGAAGGTAAAATTAAATTACAACCCGATGTGATCCAAAGGATACAAGAGTTTCTTGACATCTTGACTGATAAAAAGAAAATTCAAAGAATTTTGGGATGTTTAAATTATATCTCAACATTTTATGAAGATATAGAAAAAGGTAGGAAAATAATATAAGATAATCTGAAGGATAAAATCTCTGGATGGGATAAAAGAGCAACAGAGGCAGTTCAAAGAATAAAGAAAAATGCAAAACTCTTCCATCTCTTCAAACCAAAATCTAGGTACATACCACTGATCCTTTATATAGATGCCTTTGATAACACTTGGTCTACAGTTTATTTAGGAACTTCCAGAAGGACACAAAGAAATTTGTGGTTACAAATCAGGTACTTTCATAGAGACTGAATGTAAATAACACATATATGAACAAGAAATTTTAGCGGTTAAAAAAGGGATTGAGAAATTTAAGATATTCCTTAAGCTTGAGCATTTTGTGGTAAGAACTGACAACGAAGCCATGGGGAATTCAATGAAAAATAATCCCAACAAAGATATAGCACAAGGGAGTATCGCTTGATGGTATTTTGAATTTTTAGGCTATGAATTTGATAGAGAGTGGATAAAAGGTGAGAACAATCCTCTTGCAAACACCCTAACTAGAGAACTAGCAACAGTAATTATTATTGGAGATGGTACTCCTATTGGAAAGAATGGAATAAGGCTTCTACAATCACCTAAACAAATAATCAAATTAATAATTGACATTAATTTACTAGACATACGGTTAAGGGATTTACGAGGTTATATATCTCATCTTTATCAAAGAGGTTTTCCAATGTCAGAGGATGAAAAGATTTTTGAAACATTTTGGTTTGCATGATGCTCCCATCTCTTTTGCTATCAATAATGGTATTTCAATGGATATTCAAATCACTCAACTCCTTCCAACACAATGGACTATACCAATCAAATGGAATTTCTTAAAATATTGAAAATTTGGATTAATTAATATTATTACTCTTCATGAATTTGAATTTGAAGATTATGCTAGCAATTTTAATCCGGAAGTTTTCCTCCAAATATGGGACCAAATTGGGGTTAGATGAGAAATTTAGAGATCAATGGTGCAATTTTTAGTTGCTCCTACATACCAAACTCCAAGGATTAAATTCTATCCATTAAAAAATCAGTGGTTTCCAATGTGTTGATAGAATATGGCGAGCGTTGACTCCAACTTGCTATACTAGCAATAAGGATAGAGAAAGATCATGTCTCAAGTGAACAACATATTAGTATTAATTATGTATTTAGAATACCTAAAAATATTTTACCTCCTATGCTAGTCAATTTTTTCCATGGTGGAGAACCTTAAGGATTCAAAGAATTTTGAAGAATTGATGAAAATGGAAAATTATGATTATTGACTAATAATGGGGTTTGTCCATTATCTTGCTTAACTACTTCCCAAGTTAAGAGAAGTAGTAAGAGATGCTACCTCGTGTCTTAAAGTAGTTATCCTTCTTGTGTCAAAAAGAGAATAAAACTGTATTCACTTTCGGTTATAAAGTGACCGCATTATAGCTGGCAGGTCCATAGTTGTTGGTCTTTTTTTGGATAACCACTAAGTTTAGTGGTCACAATAGATTGTATTTATAGCTACCTCCTCACTTAGTGCTATGCATGTGTCATTTTCCTATGGTCAAATTTCAAATTCGAATCTATAGCTAAGAGGTAAAAAGTTTAGTTCTGCCTCTATAAAATGGGGAACCGCCTCTAAGGTGAGACATTTGAAGTTGGAGATTCAAGTGTAGAGTCTTTAGGGTCATCATACATATGCTCTTATCCTACGCCTAGAGTGATCTGGATAATAAAAAATCTGAGACATACGTTCATGATTCTTTGGTCAAGTCCATAATGTATGTATAAATTATATGCTATAAATAAAGATCTCTTTCAATGGTATGGTGGTTCAAAATGCAACTTTTTAGACATTGAAATTGTTGATTGATCTAGTTTGTTAGTGGAGGCTGTAAAAAAAATATCATGTATATGCTAAATATAGTGAATTTAATATATATAAATTTCTTTCCAAAAGGAAATTTTCCTATGCGTGCTATAGTTTACATATTTTCCATAAGTTTTAACTCTAGAACATGAAGCATCGTTCCTTTCCATATGAACATGACTATTCTTTTTCCTCTAGTGTTTGGTTAAAAAAGGAAAATCAAATAAAACAAAGGAAATCTATTAAATAAAAATTAACTTTATTTTGGCTTCAATCTCATTAAGTAGAAAAAATAAATAACACTACATTATTACTATCATATCATTAATTGGATAAATACTTTTAGCACTTTTATGTACGTACATGTATTATAACATATGTATATGTATGTATGTATGTATAAATATGTGCATGTATGTACATGTATACATACATACACATATATACATACATACATATATACACATATTAGTCTAGATGATAAGTATGTACATTATGCATTTTGTTTACTCTTTCAAGTTAAAGGTGTTGAGCTTCAACCTAAGTCCATTTATGCCACAATTGGTGGTAGCTGCATCTATAGATTATTAAACACTATGTTTCCACCATCAAATTTTCCATCTGGGGTAAGTTACCCAAAAGGTAATTCCAATATCCTAGATTTTTGGTCGGCATATCAATCATGAAGGGTTTGACATAGGATTTGCGATAATTGAGAAACTCATTAACCAGTCACAACTCAAGTTTCAAGATTTACCTACACCACCCCACAACTTGTGGACTACTAAACTATGTGTGCAAAGCAAAAGAGTTTCCAGTGTAGATCTCATATGTTTGCATGAGGAAACTCAGTTTAAGCAACCAAAATCCTCAACCAGTAGAAGATCTAGTTTGTCAAGTAGGTCATATTCTTTGTCAAGAAATTTTCCAAGTACCTCCAATAAGCCTTACAAGGATTATAATACTGATGAATCCATTGGATCATCCAAAAACTTCCCTCTATATCGTCATCCTTCTATTAATCCATATCCCTCTAGAGCTTCCTTAGCTGCACTTTCGAACCTAAGTAGTAATCCTGAGCTCATGGATAAACTAGCCAGACAAGTTAGCAAAAAAATGGCTTTAACTCCTAAGGATGAAGATCCATCAGATAAGGGGTTGGGGCCCTAGCTCGATTGGCTAAATCTTTCCTGTTGCAGGAGGTTGGTCACGAGGTCTAGTCTCCCCCACCCCGTGGTACCGGAGGGCATGTTGCACCAACATCGCCGGTCACGTTAAAAAGTTTACCAGGCGCACTGCAGTTTATATGGGGTCGTGCTACCCGATTCCTACAGTCTAAACCAAAAAAAAAAAAAAGATCCATCAGATAAAAAAGGAAAAGGGATTAAGATGACTAAAATGGGAGAAAAAGGATATATGATGAAAGAAAATCTTCCCAGAGCAGGAGCTAAAAAGAAAAGTATCTATAAGCTAGAAATGAAGGGAAAAGAACAAGAAGTGATAGGTTATGAACTCAGTAGGTGGCCAACTCTAGAATCTTTTACTGTCCTCAACCCAGAAAAGAACCTATGGGGGCAATATGAAGCTAGACTTCATGTTGATTTGGGTGGAAAACAAAAGAATTCAGAAGCCTAGCGAAATTTGATAGCCCAGTGGATGATCTGAGCCCAGGAAAACATTGATGACATGGCAGTGGATTTGAGAAGTACTGGAAATAACGGTTTAGAAAATAAAATCAAACTAAATGATGTTTCTTATGTTCAACAAAGGATAAATTCTTTTGTAGCCAAGATTGAGCACCATTGTTCTTCCCTCGTAAATGATTTATCTGGTGTGAGTTATCAAGTGCGCCAAGCACATCATGATATCAAAATTATGGTTTCTAATCAAACAAATCAAGATAATTATCTCACAAGTATCTATGAGAATCAGAAAAATCATGAAAGTTCCAGAAGGAAGGATGTTGATGACTAAAGAATCCTCATAGATGTTGTTTCCAAAAAGCTAGATAAGATTAGGCAAGTAGCAAAGAAGATCAAAAAACACAAACTGGCCTGGACAGTTTTGAGGAAGAAGAAAAGGAAAAGAAAGCTAAAGCTCAAGAACAACCAATACATAAATAAAAGAAGATAATAGTGCAACAAAGAACAAGCACAAGGAAAGATGAAAAGGAGGAAATTATTGAATCATCCTCTAGGAAAATTCACAAGTCCATTGCACATATATCAATGCCCAAAGTTAAAGAACATAGCCTAGCTAATAAGGAAGAAAGGGGCTATATAAGGGATCGATTACAAGAATTGAATGTAGAAGAAGAACAAGCAAAACCTGTATATATGTATGAACTTGGTTTTGCTAATAAGGAATCAAAAGAAGATGAGACATCAGATGTAAATACTTTTGAATTGTATGTTAGTGATTCAAAATTTTCTAAGTTTTATGACAAGTCTATAGATAATGAGTTTGTTGAATTAGATTTTTCTGAATATAACCAATTGCAAGAAACAAAACCATGGGAATCCACTAAGAAACTTGTAGAAATGGATATTGAAATGAAAGATGTTATTGAAAACTCTAAACCAAAACAGATGAGACCATTTGCTACAAGTGGATACATCTTGAATATTGATAAAATTGTGGATCCCTATGACACTATCTGCACTTGGGTAGATACTCTAAAAAATATGCTCGACAAGAGTGGCTCATGGATTGAACCTACAAAAGTTATGTATGCAGTCAGATTGATTTCTGGTAAACTCAAAAACTATTGGAACAATCTACCAGATGTAGGCAAAAGAACTCCCTTAGATGAAGAGCATGACTATGTTAAGCAAAAAGATATGGGGAAGAATAACATTTTTACTGCTAGTTTTGAAGAATTTAGAATCTTGTTAATTGATCTTTTTTGTGGAGATACTACCAACCAAATGACAGAAGCCAATAAGGTTCTCCAAACCATGAAGTTAAAAAATTTGGAAAAATTTCATGCATACAATTTAGTCTTTGAAGCATATATGATTGTTGCAGGAAAAATGCATGACCTAGCCGCCAAACAATATTATCTGAATTCTTTACCATGTGGTTTAAGTAGGTGGGCAAAAGATTACATTATCATAAAAGAACATAAAACAGTTGAGCAGTGCACTTTTGTTGAAGTTAAAAGATTCATTGGCTATAAGTTAGAAAAATAATGCTTATTAGGAGCTTTGTAGGCCAATCAAGATGAATATAATTACACTTGTTGTAGACACATAAAAATGACCTAGGCCTGCAAACTCTATTTTTTATCTTCTTCTTCCTAGCATAATTATGACATTTTAATTATGTCCTTGGCCCACTTTCGACTAATAATTA
Source organism: Sequoia sempervirens (assembly GCA_007258455.2). Lineage (NCBI taxonomy): Eukaryota > Viridiplantae > Streptophyta > Pinopsida > Cupressales > Cupressaceae > Sequoia > Sequoia sempervirens. Next base: position 170,211,280 of record VDFB02000002.1, read on the forward strand.
AATAATTCATAATTATTTAATTAATTCATGTATTTTTATTCTTCATAATTATTAAATAAATAGATTTTATTTATTTATTTAATGCATCACTAATTGTCTAAGGTCTTCCTCTAATTAAATAAATTTCTTAATTTATTTAATTATTTTCATCTAATAATTCCTCTTGATTATTAAATAAATATATTTTATTTATTTATTTAATATGTCACTAATTCTTAAGTTTTCTTATAATTAAATAGATTTATTAATTTATTTAATTATTAGTTACATTCTCTAAATTAAATAATTATCTTTAATTATTTAATTGCCTTATTTGACATTTCCCTCATTTTAAATAAAAATTATTTATTTAAAATGGCCTCACATGCTAACTGCCACTTCTTTTTAGTAAATAATCTAAAATCAATTATTTACTGTCACACAAATCCACATTTTTTATTTAATTTTAATTCAAAAATGGTAATCTTCTTCCATAAATCAAGTAATTGCTAAAATTATTGATTTTCCAAATCTTATCTTTCTGTCCAATCTTTATCTTCTTGATTTTCGAAATCTTTCTCTTTCTGTCTAATCTTTATCCTCTTGTCACATTTATCTTCAACCATCGATTTAATTGCATCTTGGCCGCTCATTTCAGATTTTTTCCCTAACCCTAATTATGGGTTGTCGCACACAATCTTGACCGTTGATTTTAGGCTTTCATCAACTTTTAATCTTGGCCATCCATCCAAAATTGCATTTTCTATAAAATGTCAATTTTGCTTTCATTTTGGACATTACTCACACTTACACTTCTTAGCAATTCATTATTTTAGAATACTTGATTTCAGTCTTAGGCAATCTCATATTTTAGTCATTTTGTCATAGGCATAGTCACATTTACATTTCATTTGGCATTAGTTTAAAGATTGCTATTTGCATGATAGCATATCATTACAATCATTTCAAATCCTTCAAAGCTTTTTTAGGACATTGTCTTTGTTATTAGATCGCTCACACACTCAATCTGAGGGCAATAATTATATTTGCAGCAAGTTAGAAGGGCTATGGAGGTGATTCATGAAAGCTTCAAGGATTATCTGGTATAATCGTTCTATTTATTATTTTTCCTTCATTGTGCTTTATAGCTTTCTTTGGGTTTTATATTTATGATCTAATATGCTAACCTTTAGGAAAATACCCATTGATACATTGGTGAACCGACGTCTTTTTATTGCAAATTTCTGTACGTTCTTTTTTTTTCATTTTTTTTTTGTTTTTGCAGGTACAGGTATGGAACACCGCATTTGACTAGTGTTGAGCCGCATCTATTGTGTTGCGACACATTCAAAGGTTCTAGCGATGCATTCGCTCTACTGCACCGCATACGCGTGTTAGAATGCCACATTTGACAGGATGTGACACATTAGATTCCCCAAACGTTGCACCTAATATTTGCAACACATATGTCTGTCAAACTCCAGAACACAGAACCAAGCCGCATTTGCTGCACAGAACGACGCATTCGCTCTGCTGTGACACATTTTCTTAGTAATAATTTTTTCCTTTTGCATTCAATTTTTTTTTCCAGATTTCCTTTTGCATTCTAGTTTTCCTTTTTACAATCTGACTAGAATAGGTGTTTTCTAGTTACTAATCATTGTTAGTAGCGTGTGGCATCAAAATTTCATGGGTCCAAGACATTTGCTCAAACTACTAACTTGTGGTTTTGCAGATTTGTTTGTCCAAGAATTCTAATTTGAAAACAGTGTGTTTGAGATTTTTAGATTAGAAAACATTTCATTTAATGCACTAAAAAGAACATGTCTTTTATTCTGCTTGAGTGTGCTTGAAGGTGGTAGGTGACTATGCTCTCACCTTGTGCAAACTAGGTGTTCAAAAAACCAAACCCATCTTTTTTTTTGTGTAACCCTTGATGCAATAATCGAAGTATCCTCTCCCCTTGCACATTTATGCGATCTTGGGTGTAAGATGTAATACCCCCCATGTTGTTGATACTCTTATGTGTTGGTTTGATACTTGGTATGTGATGGTGATTAGTTCACCGACTTGGCTGTGTGTGGAATCATAGTTTGGTTGGTTTGCTGCACTTGACATTACTATGATGATTTATGATACATTATGTGGTGGTTATATATTATTTGATTATGTTATGGTTCTATTTAATATTATATGCGATGATTTTGTGATTATATGTTGCTATGTTTTCTGATGTGTTTGTTAGTAAGTCTTGGTGAAAGGACGGAGTAGCATCACTCGCTTGCGAGCGCCCTGCTACCCTGCGATTTCCTTTCACGATGTGTGCAATGGAGATTTACATGTTACTTGACGTTTGTTTGTATGCAGGAATAAAGTCTCGATTCCACTTGCTTCGGCAGGACAGGGTGAGCATTAAATTAACCCAACAGGTACGATGTTAAAAAAGGGAGTTGATAAGGAAGTGTCCCCGTCCCAAGTCTGTCACCTCGTTGTGAGTCTTGTTGTGTCATGGTTTTGGCTTTGTCCTTGTCTCTGTATTAGTTGTTGTTTGTTTATTTTAATTATGGTTAGTTGTTATTTAATTTAATTTTACTTTATATGGAATAAATTAATGATATTTTATGGATATGATTAATTGTGTGTAATTGTAATTTTGGAGTCAAATATTGTAAATTAAATGATATTTAATTAATTAAAAAGGTGTAAGTAATTGATTTAAATAAATAATGTTGGTGATAATTATAAATTATCTTTTTCAAGATATTAAAATTAGAAAACCAGAAGAGAATATCTTGTGGGGATAATATCATGTGAAAATAATGAATTTTTAATTAAAAATTGTGAGGTAAGTGTGAACTTTTAAAGCAGTAAAAATAACCAATGGATGGTATTGGATTTTTGAGAAAAAAGAAAGAAGAGCTTTATTTATTTTTCTTTATTTTTATTGTGAGAAAAGAAAGTTTCTACACACACAGAGGAGGGTTTTTTTTGGTTTTGGTCTAAAAAAAAAGGAAAAAAAAGAAGATAAAGATGTTTTGTTATTTTCTTTGGAGAAGTTGTTCTGTAAGAAAAGAATAGCAAATTGATTCAGAAGTGAGTTGAAAGGAATTTGAGAAGGATCTGCAGAGGAAGTTCATTTTCAAAAGACGAAGAAGGGTTACCATGTTTGGATTCGTCATCAAACGAAGGACTCCAGGTTCTTTTCGATTAATTTAATTCATTTGTTTTTTATTGTTTTGTAAGGGAAATGAGAATCTTGTTTGCCATATTTGAAAATCAATTTCTTTGTTTTTTTTTTTTGAAAGAGGGTTCTGTGATTGAAAATTTGTTTGTGCTAAACCTTTGAATCTTCTGTAGAAAACTGTAGAAAAATATTTTGAATTTCTTCAATAAACCTAGTTGTGAAATGCTTGTTTTGAAAAGAAAACCATATTATTAATTGGGTTGAATCTGTATACCCAGATTAAAATTGTGTCTGATAAAAATTAGATTGTTCATATTGTTTATTTTATAACTTATGGGTATATATATATATTATATTTTGTCTTCTGTTAGGAGAAAAAAATGCATACAGAGTTCTGTGCACTGAGATTTTTTTTATTAAAAAAAAATAAAATAAAAAAATATATATAAAAATATTTATGAGGATTCGATTCCCGTGTCGTTTTGGAGAAGAAATAAAATATATAATTTTCTTCTTTTTTTTGAGTTGGGGTGGGAGTGGTCGGCGGCAGCCGTACCACCCCCACTCCCCATGGGGTTGTACACAGCCACCACAGGCTATGCACAGCAGCCGATGGCTGTTGTACGTAGCCCTGTGGGGGCTGCGGCCTCCCCACAGTGGGGACTGCAATACCTACGGGCTGCGGGTTCTGTTTAATGGAAGTTTTGTTTTCTTTTATAAGTTGCTTTTTCTTATGAATTAAATTTATTAAAGTTAAATTCATTTGAATTACATTTTAATGCAGATTTTTGTCAATTTTAATTTATAATATATATATATGTTTTAATATATATGTATATATATATATATGTGTGTGTAAATTTACAGTGTAATAAATGGGTAATTTTTATTATGTGATTTAAATATATGTTTTATTTTTACATATACATATATATGTATATATGTATATACACGTAAAAAGTGTATATATATATATATATATATATAGAGAGAGAGAGAGAGAGAGAGATGGTTATATATAAGCTGTCATTATGAATTAATTAGATAATTTTGAAAGTTGCAATGTTATGGTGTAATCGTGCAAATTAGAAATAAACTTTGTGATTTAAATTAAATTGAATATTCTTGAGTAAACTAAATTTATTTATTTTCTCGGTGAAATTATTGTGTAACAAAATATGTTATATGGTGTTGATTTACGTATTTGTTTACTCTTGAATTTTTCGTTGAATCAATTGTGGTTTTCTCTTTATTGGATTTGTGTCATGTGGGAAAACCTTTGAGTTAGTTTATCCTTTTGTAGGAGTTTAAGTTACTTATTAGGGACTTCCAGAGGTCGGGGAATTGATGTTTATATTTGATCTTGTAATTAGATATTTGTTCCTATGTTTTGGATATAGTTGTGACTGGAGTTTACACATGGGTTGTACCATTTTTATGGATGTTGTTTCATATGATTTTGGCGAGATGGTTTTTCCTTGTGGATGATCCATTTGTTGGTTCAATGTTCTTGTGGTACAACTCCTTGGTGTTGGATTTTATGTTTTGGGTTCTAGAGAGAGTGGCTCTACGTGGGGGCCGGCGCACAAAGGGGATGTCAGGGTAACCCACGTTAGAGTTAGAGTAATAAGTGATAACCTAAGTAATTAATTAGGGGGTGGGTAGTTAAAAATTAATAAGATAATTATGGCTGCCTCGTCCACCTATTAGTGCTATTATAGACTAGAGGTGGGCCGAGAAGGCCGTGGTTGGCTTGATCGTTGTCTTGTCCTCATGAGAGGTTAATGATTCTGCATGAGTAACCCTATGGAGCAACGCCTTGAGATAGGTTGTCAGGATAACCATAGATAGAGGCGACACCTTGTGATAGGTTGTCTAGATAATCCATGTAAGGCCATGCGATGACACTCTCCTCTAGCATTCCTTTTGAGTTGTTTTATTGAAATCCTTTGGAAGTGGTCTATTGTTATGTTTGATGATTTATCGTGGTTAAGTTTTGTGAGGGGACTTTTGATATCGTGTTACCTTGTATTCTCTTGCTTTTCATGTCTGGAGTTAGTCTTGTCTTACTGTTTGGATGCACTTGGTCGGGGGTCCTTCCTTGTTTACTCCCAACACAGGGGTGGTTGGGTGGAACATGCTACACACCCTGTTGGGTCCCCTTGGATGCGGTTGTACCATTCTGTGCAGAGTTTTGTCAAGGAAGTTTGATCCAGGATCCATATGTTACTAGATGTATTCTATATATTGATGTATCATTCCCATGTGTGTTGGGAAGACTTATGATGTAATTTTGTATATGTGTTCATTGAGATGTACTATCAGACTGATGTAATGTATTATCACACCATGCAATTCTTTCTTGTACTACTATTTGTAAATATTGTTAATGTTATGTTGTGTTTGTGGAAATATGTACTTAATATCTTCATGATTAATTTATTTGTCATTTGCATGTATGGTTTTATATGGGTTATTCATATTCGTTTGGATATAGTTAATGAATGTTTTAAATGATAATATGTAAATGAATGGATACGTGATTGGTAACTTAATATTCATATGTTAATTTTGTTATGGGATAGTTTAGTAATGTCACCTCATGTACACCAAGGGACTTTGATGTGCAACTTGAAACATTAGTTATGTTGGAATACTTAAAGTGCATTCCTTATGTTTTAAAAAAAAAATTGTTGCATTTTTTTAGTTGTTCCTTTGGGGTTTGCGCGACGGGGCATTGTATAAGAGAAGGGTGATCCCACAATAATGGGTTACAGTTTTTGGCCAAACTTGACATTAAAATTAAGATTTTTCACCAGATATTGACTTTCTTACACCTATAGTAGCTAAACCATTAAAAATTTGAAGATGAATAAAACTAGTTATTTGTTAGATCTTTTGTGTAGATTCTAATTATATTTTAAAAAAAAAAATTTAAAAAAATTGTGAATCATTTTATGTAATTTTAATAACTTATTTTTTCTACTAATCAACATTTTTAAAAAGTGATGTTTACTTCGGACCGCATAACTTTTTTATAGATAGGATACAATTCTAAATTTAAAATTACAATTTTTTCACACCAATATCTAGTGCATGGATATTTTTTCATAATTATTTGTTACATTTTTTTTTTAATTAATTTTCCAAGTCATGGTAATTATAATTTGGACAGAGGTGTACTTCGGCCCGCATAACTTTTTTTGTATTCATTTGAATTAACTTATTATTATTTTTGTTGGAATAAGGACATCAATACCTAGTGCACATGTATTTTTTAGAATTTGTTTTCTCTATTTTTCTATTTTTTCGTATGTGTGAAACAAAGAACTTGATGTTCATTGAAAATCCTACATTCACAAGAAATAAAAAAAAATATAATAATCAAATTAAACATATTTAAAATTATATTTTTTGGGAAGCTTATAATAAGGGCTACATGCTTACAAAACATAAATTTTAAATGAATTCATTTGATCACCCAAAAGGTAAATCAAAAGTGGTTTTTTATCAACATTTTGATAGATGTAGAGGAGACTCGATTATAGGTATGGTTTAAATATAACAAGGTTCTATCCAAGGAGGTTTGATTTAAGGGGGTTTTATCAATCCCTCTTTAATTAAAATCATTTAAATGGAACCTTTAAAGTCTTAAATAATTGTATTTTCTAAAAATATGTGATTTCAGGAAAAAATCAAGATGTCCCAAAAAGTGTAACCCATTATTGTGGCAGTACCCAGAAACAATTATTGCCTCTAGAACTTGGGTCTGCCTTGGTGGTAAAAAGTACTCACCCCAAGGTGACTCAGACCGACAACAAAACTTTTTGGCCAAGCTACCCCCGACCGGTATATAAATGTGAATCCTAAGGGAAAGCCTAGGATTACGAGTGCAGATGTGTCATATGGACTAAGTAGTACTTCCCAAAACCCTATTGAGCATAACCTCTTTAGGATGGAGTGCCTCCTAAACATAGCTTAATCTTGTGCCCCATGTATGGCCACTTGAACGGGGGTCCCGAATTAAATACTTTTGTGTAGTAGCCAAAAACCTTTTATTTGCTAGCGCATCAATGGTCGTTGTGAAGGCATCCACATCTTCATAGTATTTAGTAGAGGTGATCAATCTGCCATGGGAGTTTCATGGGGGTTGGAAGCTTGGTTGGCCTGAGAAGAGAGTGCACTATAAGGGGGAGTATATGCAACCAAGCTTCTGGATTCACATGCTAAGGATATGCAGCTAGGGAAACCCACGTGGAATCTAGTGAATACTATCCTAGCCTAATCATAGGATTGTGCTTGTCTTATTTGTGTTTGTCTACACTTAAAATATTGTGCTTGCCAAGTGTTTTCTGGATATTGAAACAAAGCAAACAACATTCACAAATCTAGGAATAAACAGTCAACCTCAAACAATTCAGATTTTTTATCAAAACTATAAAAAAATTGGACTTTTTGCATTATGCACGACATCTATCGCGATGCATTCACTCAGCTACACTGCATTTGCTTATTTTGCACTACATTTGCTAAGTGAAACACTGCAATTTCTCTGTTACACCACATACGCTTGCTCAAACGCCGCATCTACCTATTTTACAACACATTTGCTAAATTTTGCACCACAATTGCTCTATTGAATTGAATTTTCTTGTTCAAATGTCGCATTTGCTTATCTCGTGATGCATTCACTACATTGCAACGCATTTGAAGCCTAAAACGACACAATTTCATGTGACCTCAAAAAACATTATCACTGTAAAAAACCCAAGGCTAAACAATTGCAAACATATTCCAAACATCTTTTTCTACAGTCTTTGTCAACAACCAGATCAAGAATGGCTCAAATTCCTCCATCCTTGCATTTTAGGTTGTAGTTTTAGTTATCCATAGGTCTATCATTGCACTTCCTTAATTGCATCCTTAGGATTTTCCATCATTTTAGGTCCTCATTTTATAGATTTTAGGATAGGAATCCTTGCCATTCTTTGTCAAATATTTTCCTTCAAAATTAAATTGTCATTGGACTAAAACAAAATCACCTCTGTTAGTCTTTGTCCTTTTGTGAGCCACTTCCAGCTCAAAATTCTAGTGTGGAAACCCCACCTTGTCATCTTGTCATTTAGTCCTTCAAACAAGTCCCTTAACAATCCAAATTGAGACATTGATCAAACTTTGAATGGTTAGTAAGCCTTTCCATAATTCTACCAAAATTGATTGCACCTTAGAGTTCCCTTAGACCTTGCATTTTGCATTAAAACACTTTACTCTTCCATCATTCATTTTGGTCCTCATTATCACTTTGCATTTGACATCCTCTTTAAACAACATCATGCCATCCACCACCATGTCTTCCATTCAACAAACTCTTGATATGCTTGCTAGTCAAGTTGAATACCAGTTACTCCATAAAGGTCAATACCAACAAGCCTTAGACTTTAAGAGACAATTCCTCCAGTCCAAAAACCAATGTACTTCATACCAACAACCCATCAGTCCAAGTCCTCCATCCATCAACCCTCACTATCAAGAATCACTTAACAAAAATTCTATCATTAATCTCCAACACATGTCCAGTTATGAACCTTATCCTAACCTTGACAAGGGAAACCAACTGTCCACTACTCCATTACAAGTCTCCATGTCATATTCTATTCCTTCACCTATCAATCCTGTCCAAGTCTACATGCCTTATCAACCATCTACCAACTCATGTCAAGTCTCTACATCATACCATATCGATCTTGTCCAAGTCTCCACATCCTATTCTAGTCAACCTTACACCAATCCAGTCCAAGTCTCCATGCCATATCCTCGACCTTCACCAACTAATCCAGTCCAAGTCTCCATGTCTTATCCTGGTTCATCCTTCACCAATCCCTTTCAAACCTCCATGTCATATCCCAGACTTTCACATATTTGTCTAGTCCAAGTCCCCATGTCTTATCCTAGTCCATCCATTAATCCTTTCCAAGTCAATCCCTCACAAGCCACATTTAGTCATTAAAATTCTATCATTGTCCAAAGTCAAATCCCATTTAATAAACTTGAGGATACATGTCAAAGCGAAAGACCAAAGCATGACATCATAACGTCACCTTCATGTCAAGATCAAGGTAGTTCATCCCATGACCCTATCTTAAAGTCCATTCAAGAAGTCCTTCAAGATAATCATGACATCCAAAACATACCTGTCCTTGACAATGATTCTATTCCCAATTATATCATCCATGACAACCACCTCTTTGACCAAGACCCTACCATTGACTAAGAAGTCCAAAACGACCCACTCTTTGACCTTTACACCATCCATGATCAAACACTTAACGACGAACATATACAAGCTCCGCATATTGACACTTTCCAAAATGAGACACTTTCCCCCATTGAACCCATAGACGATCTTCTTGTAGAACAAGAGTCTTCCACTATGGACATATTTGCAAATGATCAAGCCATAGCTAAATTTACTGGACTCCAGGACAATGACTATAAAGATGGTTTTGACATTGACTTGGAAGCATCAATATAATCATCTAAACCTAACACATCACAAAATCATATCAAAGATATCAATCAAAAAGATGTCCAACATGTCAATGCAGCTAAGACATCTTATCACCTAGGATCATCCGTCTTTATCATAGCAAGATTTCTCGCAAATGAGAATATTCCAAGTAACAGTGTCCACATATATCATGATGGGTTAGCATCTTTCTTTCAAGACAATAAATACCCCATCGCAAGCAGAATCTATCAAAGCATGAATTATCAAGGCAAAGGACTAGGCATACATGAGCAAGGCATTCAAGAACCAATACAACTTCAAACAAATTACAAACATCAAGGTCTTGGCTATTCTTAAGTCAACAAATCTAATGATGTTAGTGAAACTTCCTCGATATTGGGGGCAACCTTGTCAGATACAAATTTCAAAATAGAGTCCATGAGAAATCCTTGTCATAAGATTGCTGCAAACACCCCATCCACCCACACCATAAACCGTCATTCTCAACATCTTAAACCTTCCCTTTGGAACCAACAAAAAAAAAGTCATACAAATCAAAAGATCAAAATCAAATGTCAAAGACCATTGAATCAAACAAAAAGACAAGTGGACAAATGAAATTAAAATGGATCCCAAAGACAAGTGGATCAAGCAAAGAAAATATTTCAAAAGAAAAAGTCAATCACAATGTGGAGCCACAAGACAAGAGGACTCCCACATATAACACATGTCCACCTCCTTCAAAATGGTCATCAAGCAAGGCATCTAAAGGTGTTGGTTCCAAACACCATCCCTCCAAAATTCGTCATCCACCATACCAAGTTTGGAAAATAAAAAGTGATTCATCCAAACGTCCAAACAACCTTTCCACGTCTACCATCATCTGTCATAATCCTACATCTCGTCTAAAGTCCAAAGATACCATGTCACAAATCCATCGCATCATGGCAACAACTCTTTATCACAAGGACCCTCATGGCACTTTATCATGACATGTGTATTCTGATAAGGCCAACTCTAGTGTTGACAAGGATCACAATGACATCAATCAGTTGTATAAAAGCGTTACGATCCTGATACGAAAATTACTTCAGAAAGGTCATTATTGGCATATCATGACCCCAGTCTCTACATCAGCACTGTCAGTGGATTCATAACAGTCAATGGTCATCTAAAGCATCAAGGCTATCCAAAAATATAAAAAAAAAATGATAAATGATAAAAAAATTGTCACTTTGATAAAAACCTGGAAAACAGACGTCTTGGTGACACCAAAAAAATAAAAAAAGTTAAGAAAATAGTAAAGAGAAAAATTTCGTCCAATGGTGAAAACCTGACAAACAAGCACCTTGGATAAGTACCATGATGAAAACCTGTCAAATAGGCATCATGTGTAAAATAAATCATCTATGTGCACTTTTGCACTTGGGGGCAAGTTGTCTCATTTCCCATGCCTTCCTCTTGACATTGACATCTGACCATTGGATCCATATCATTCCCACCTATTTTGGTCTTGACATAAAATAGGAACACATATATTATTCTTTGGGAAAACTCTTTACATGTCTATCCTTCGGTTATATACTGTTCATGAAATTTCATGTCATTACTTTCATAACCTCACTATCCTTATGTGACATAGTCCTTGAAAATCATATGACAATTCCCTTAGTCTCATGTATCCCATCCTTTACCAAGGCCACCTATCATCCTCTCAAAACTGTCACCTACCTTGGCTTTCCCTTGTGAAATGGTCTAAGGATAATCCATCATCCCATCTAGTCCTAACCAAGTCATTCCAAATGCAATGAGTTTCATCCATACATGAACATCATCCAACACATTCCTTGACTTTGTTCCTAGCCTGACTGCAAACCTTAATATTTTAGTCGCATTATCATCATCCTCACGTTGTTTCGAGATGTGTCCTTCCCATGTCAAACAACGTTGTCATCACCTATCAATTGGTATTCAGCTTGACTAGGGGAATAGTCATGTTTGTCCTTGGATTTTCATGTGTAGGCATCAGTCACATGCATTTGTCGTGATCCTCATAAAACGTCAAAAATCCAAAAAAAATTATAAACTGTCAAAAGTCCAAAAAAATCATAAAAATGTCAAAATCCAAAAAAATCATAAAACGTCCTGATGCAACACAAAAAAATAAAAACATGGCAAGAAAACACAAAACATCCAAAAAAATGTCAAAATCTCACAAACAGTCACATTCCATCATGTCAATCATATGATTCAAGTCTTTGTCATTTGTCTGAACTATGTTGTCTTTGCGCATTTGCTACGTAGGTAAGACTCATCTCTGAGTCCCTGAGACATTAGGTTAGTCCTTGTAGGTTTGTCAAAATAAAATCATGATTCAATATTTGGTCATCAAGACAAAGTCATTGGTCATGTCGAACTACGAGGTCTTTGAGTGCATGTTGTAGGCAAGGCCATCTGTCGATGAGCCCCCGAGGCTGCAATAGGTCAGTCCATTAGGGTTCATGGAACTATACTAGCACACACGTAAAAAATCTTCAGGTCAAACAAATAAGTCATTTCAAAACAGGAAAACTTCTCAAACAAAGTATGGCAATCGCTTATTCAACATGAAAATCACATCAGCATGTCAAGCATCGACATGTAATCAACACAAGTCAATTCAGTCAACTTCAATCAATTTCAGTCAAACTTAGTCAAAACAAATCAAATTATTATAACCAGTCAAATTGTCAACTCTTGGTTATTCTTCAAATGTGTCCTTCTAAAGAACAACCTCTATCATTTATGCCTTAGGATGTGTCCTTCCTAGGCATCGTCACTGTCATCTGGCATTTTGAGGGATCCTCTTGACATCAGTATCATTCAGGAGTGTCCTTCCTGAATTTGACAATCTTCAACATTCGTCATCTCGGTATTGTTGAACCTTGACACTTGTCATCTCGACATTCAGACACACTTGGCAAACACTTGGCAAATATTGTCTTGGCATTTTTTTCTTTGATCTTTCATCCTGCTACTAGCTTCTCCGTGATGTCCTGACAATAAGATTTAGAAAAGCAACGACGAATCGTGATGATTGTCTTATTTTTTCCTTTTTTTGTTGGACTGTCATGTTACTAGTTTCTCCACGATGTCCTAACAATAGGATTTAGAGAAGCAGCGACGTATTATGATGATTGTCTTGTTTTGTCCTTTTTTGGACTGTCATGTTACTAATTTCTCCACGATGTCCTGACAATGAGATTTAGAGAAGCAACAATGTATCATGATGATTGGCTTGTCTTGTCTTTTTCAGGCAGTCATGTTGCTAGTTCCTCAAGGGTGTCCTAGCAATAGGATTTAGATGAGCAACGATGTTTCCTGACTTGTCTTTGTTGTCTTTATTTGTCTTTCTATGCTTGTGGCTAGTTATGACAAAAAGACTAGGGCAATCACACTCTTAGTATGAGTCATGACTAGCTTTGTTTGCGACTGTTAGTCTCATGTGATGACACGACCTTGCCCACCTTGATCTATGTCATATCATGGTGTTTGTTGGCCATTACAATAATATGCCCAATGCTAATTAAGAGCAATAAATATTAAATTCCTATAGTAATATGTTGAAGGATTTGGTCTGGGAACTAACATGCATCTCCTCCTATCTTGCCATCTTCTCTCATCCATCTCACGATGATATCTTGTGACATGAAAAAACATAAGTGCACACATGATCAAATAGGCATTGCATTAGGTCCATACATACATCATATATATCATCAAAAACCATATACACTGCATCACATATTGCATCATACATATATAGTCATGCATTAACGTTATCATAAACATGGCATCCATTCAAATAAGTACATTATGCATATCATCATCATCCATGGCATAGCATCATCATGGCATATACATAAATATCACATCATCATGGCATCACATCATAAATGCATACATGACATGCCATATAAATAACATCATTATCATAGGAATCATAAATGCATAATCCACATAGGCATTGCATGGTAATCATAACTGCATCATCATAATAATCATCACATAGACATACATCATAATGCATAAACCACATCACATAACACATATAGGCCGCATCAAAACTACATCATATATATATCATATCATATCATATCAAAAAAATCATGGCATAGGATAGAGTCACGAGATGTCCCAAAAATAAGAGTTTGCAGGCTTGATGGTCAAATATAAATGTGATAATATAAGTGTCTAAAATGTCAACAATAAACATGTCTATGCCGAACTCTCCTCATCCCCTCGAGGAGAAGATCTGGGAGACCGATGTTTTGTCAAAGGAATGGATGTTGTAGACACTGAAAAATGACCTAAGTCCACAAGCATTATTTTTCTTGGTTGTTATCCTTCGATAATTGAATAATTTTAATTATTTAATTAAGTTTGACCGCATTTCTCTATTAATTAAATAATTTTTAATTATTTAATTATGTCACTAATATATCCCTTTCTTCAATAATTAAATAAATCATTTTTTATTTAATTATTTATCTTTCATCTATAGTCAGATAATAATAATAATCTTTATTTGACCTTTTATTCTTCTATAATTAAATAATTGTCAAAATTATTTAATTGTGTTTCATTCATCTCTTTTGGATAAATAATTCAAATTAAATATCCATGTCTAATTTCCACCTCCCCATTTAATTAAATTGATTCCTTTTGTCATTTTATCTAAATAAATAATTTGGATAAATTATTTATTTGCCACTTGTCATTCTCCTCCATTTTGAATAAATAATTTAAAATAAATTATTTATGCACCTCCACTTGGTCAAAGATACCCATGTCATAGCCTGCATTTCATGTCTATAGCCATGCATGTCCTTGCCATGTCTGTTAATAGCCTGTCATGCAACCTTCCTTCTCCATTTTTAGCTTAACAACTAATTGTCTCCATGTCTACCTGTCATGATTCCTCCAAGAATAGCATATTCTTGGTGCATCAAATTTGGGCCTTTGATCTTGGAATCTTTCTAGAGGATTAATCTCAACCGTCCATTTGAAGGGTTGTCTATAAAAACAACTTTCCTTCTCCATTTTTAGCATAACAACTAATTGTCTCCAACTTTTTCTTGCTACCATTTGTAGGTTTTGCACAAGTATTTCAACAAATCTGAGGGAAAAGTTGCATAACAAGAAGAAGGAGAGCAAGAGAATGAATCAACTACAATATGGGGAGTGCTTTATTTTGTTTGCTTTCATTTTGATATCTCCATTTTGTTTGTATTCTCTTGTTTTGATGTGGTTTAATAGCTTAGTAGTGTTGGTTGTCACTTTGTCTATTCTATTTAATTTCTAACCCCATCTCACATTAGTGAACCTGACAATTTTGTAGAAGAATTTTGTGTGTTTTCTTGTTTGTTTTGTTGTTTTGCAGGTTATAGCCAATAATTCATATGAAATCCCGTCATCTTCTTTTGAGCATAGAAAAATGGGCGAATAAAATATTTTAAAACCATTATCTAGGTTTTGTAGGTCTCGTTTTCAGCTTTCCAGAACTTCAAACGGTTTAAAATTTTGTTAAGATTTGAGAAAGTTATGGCCGTTTTAGTGTTCACAGTTTTTTAAGATTTAACTGTTAAAACCCGAATTTTCTTTTGTTTATAACACTTTTGTCTTGCAGGATTTTACAAAAAAAATTCTGGGTTTTGAAAGTCTATGTCTTAGCTTTCCATGGATATCTACGATTTAAAATTTTGTTTAGTTTTGATAATGTTATCACTATTTTAGTTTGTTGTTTTCATTTTTTTACTGATCTTCTATTTGTAGCTTGTGGCTTTGGAGTAGGGCTCCCAAAAACTGCTTCTTTTGAAGCAACAAAAAAATTGAGCTCTTAGTTTTTAGTTTTCTTTAATTTTTTTTCTTAGTTTAGTTTAGTCTCTTCATTTTCTAGTTTAGTTAGTTACTGATTTTTAGTTTGGTTTTTAATCTCTTGTTTTAACTGAGTTTTTTGCAGCTTTTTCGTTGGTCCAAGACATTTATGAAATTACTAACATGTGGGTTTGTAGCTCTCGTGAGTCAAAGACATATATCTAAACTACTGACATATGATTTTGTAGCTACGTTTGTCAAAGACTAATCTTTAAAACCATTTGTTTGTGATTTTTAGTTTAGGAACACTTCTTTTGGTGCACTAAAATGAACTTTTGTTTGTAGGTGTTTGACTGTGCTTGATGTGGTAGGTGATTATGCTCTCACCCTGTGAAAACTTGGTGATCAGAAAACCAGACCCACTTTATTTTTTGTAACCTTTAAGACTTAGTAATCGAAGTATCCTCTCCCCTTGCGTTTTCGGGCGATCTTGGGTGTAAGAGAAACGGTTACTGACTCTAGAACTTGAGCCTTTTCTGGTGGAAAAAAATACTCACCCCAAGACGACTCAGACCGGTAGCACCCTGAACCCGAGGGACTTCCAACCGGTATATAAAAGTGGATTCTTAGAGAAAGACCAAGAATCACGTGTATGGTTCCAACGAGATGGATCCAAAAGGGGACTCTCGCCGCATGAATCATGCCCTATGAACGGAATGCCCTTACTAGACACCTTTTGTTTTAGAGGCCAACCATTTTCAGCCATTGCTTGGTATAGTGCAAATTACATTATCATGTCCAAAGACACTCACTACTGATCCCCTTGAGTAGAGATATCAATTCTTGGGAAGTGACTAACCAAGAATCTGAAGTTGGTGTGCCCAAATGATGTTAATGAGCCGTGGAGGGGAGCCAGTGCCACCAAACTTCTAAACTATCCGCTCTTGAGAAGGAAAGGTGTTTAGCACCAATATGGGGTATATCGGTGGGCTATATCAAGTATACAAACCCTTGGACTATTGGCCTATTAGGATTGTGCTTGTCTCATGTGCATTTGCATACACTAGAACATCATGCTTGTCAAGTGTTTTCTAGATTTTCAAACAATATACACAACATTCACAAATCTGGACATAAACAATCAACCTCAGACAACTCAGACTTTTCAATAAAACATCAAAAGAACAATCTCAACCTGCTATCAAACATTTTTTTCTAAAAGGTCTTTGTTAGAAACCAACTTTGAAACTGCTCAAATATCTCATTCCTTGTACACTTTAGCTTGCATCTTACCATAGGGTCATCTTTGCAAATATTTAGCTTCATCTTTAGGCTTCACTATTTACATTTTCAGTCATAAACCAAAAACTTAGGTCCTCATCTCATTTTGCATATTTTGGATTAAGACAACCTTACCTCACTTTGCAAAATATTGACTTTCAAAATTAGGTTATCATTGGAGTTAGACATCATTATCTCCTTTAGTCATTTTCCTTTTGTTAGATCCTTTTGACTCAAAAGTCTAGTTAGGAAGACTCACTTGTCATTTTGTCCTTGTCATTTAATCCTTCAAACAAGTCCTTTGATATTCCAAAATTGAGACATAGATCAAGCATAGGGTGGTTAGGAAACCTTCTTCCAAATCATTTTAAACCTTTGAATTTGCATACCTTAGACATTCAAATCATTTTAGTCCTCACCTTGTATATCTTTAAAATCCAAAATATTGTCATCATAGTCCTCATTTGGCATCTAGACTTTGCATTGGTCATTTCCTTAACCAACATTTTCACATTAGTCCTCACTATCACCTTGGCATTTGACATCCTTTCTTAACAATTTATCACCTTGCATTAGTCATTTTCCTTAGGAAAACACCATTATCAATTCCTTGCATTGACATCCTCCAAAATACAAAAAAAATTAGTGACATAACTTGTCATCTTAATCTTCATTGCCCTTTGGCATTAGTCATTTTCTTTAGACAACATTGTCATATTGCATCCCTTATTGTCAAAAATCCAAAAACATAGTCTTACATTTTCATCCTTATCAAAAAAAAATATAAAAACATTATTCATCCTAGTTGTTATTTTGAACCTAGACTTTGCATTAGTTGCATCTTTAGTTGACATAATCATCTTAGTCCTTATTTTGCACCTTGTCATCATTGTCATCCTAGTCATAATCGTCACTTTCGCTTTTCAGCATTTCACATTTTTTTAGGTACACATTATCATTTCATTGCATTGTCATCCTTTATCACATAAAAAGACAAAAACATAGGCTAGTGTCATATTTGCATTATCATTATCTTCATTTGAGCAATTTCCTTTGATGGTGGAGACAAGACTTCAATGAAAGAAAAAACAAATGGAAGACTTTAGACAAGACTTTAACAACAACACAAATATCAACACCAATCCCAATGACTAGATCTTTGATGACCCATTTGGAAATTTGAATGCACAATCTTCCATGAACATGTCAACTTCCTTTCAAAATCCACTTTTTGAACAATTCATACAAAGAGATAAAAATGGACAAGTCTATGTTGAAAACTTAGAGGCAGCAACCCAAAATCCTGAAGTCGCTTCGTTTGTAGAAGAATTGGTCTTGAACGATCCCAACAGATACCTTGCTATGCTTTTAGACCAAGGCACAAGATTACCAAGAGGCTTCGACATTAATACCATACAACTTGTCTCTCCTAATCATACGACACAAAACACAATATCCCAACATGACATGAAGAATACCTCGACCAAGAACATTTTCGTTACTACACAAGTTGCTACTACCACCATTAATGCGACATCTAGTGGCACCATAAATCAAAACACCTCCACCTCAACTAATATGACATCTATTGGAGGAACATCTACTATGACCATGCCTACAATGTCCACATCATCTTCACAAATGATAGGAGCTACCTTTTCATAGTCCATGCCTACAACATCCACATCATCTTCACAAAGGATAGGGGCCACCTTTGCATCTACATCAGTAGGCACCACCTCCTCAAATCCTATGATTGGTTCTTCATCTATGACAATGGGGGCATCTTCATCGCATCCTTATAGTGGAACCTCATTTAATCCATTTGGACAAAATTCATGACGCGTTTTCATCCAAGGTCCTCAACACAACATTAACACATCATCACAAATGAACATCCCACATGGACAAGGGCACAATACGCATATATCACATGGACACTTTCAAGGACCACACACTACCATGCCACACAGACAATTCTTTCAACAAGGACAAGGAACTCAAATGACGCAACAAATGCATACCTTTGGACATCAAACAAGTCAAGGACCTCAAATATAGACAAACATGGCTGGGTCACATATTCCTACATACTCATCCCAGATTCATACTCAACAACATATCCCCAATCACAACTGGCAATATCAGCAAAACATACCTTACTTTCAGGCAACCAATGATCCCGTTGTACATGCCTTGCTAGCAAAAGTGGATGACCTTCAAAAATAGATGGAAAATATGAAAACCTCTGACAAGAAGACGCAAATGCCATATGACTTATGTCCACATCCTTTTGATACAATGTTGTACATGGCACCATTTCCACATGGCTATGTGGCTCCAAACTTCAACAAATACAAGGGTGAAACAAATCCACTTGACCACATCAAAGAGTTTGTAACAAGTTGTGTGGATATCGCTCATGAGCACACATATCGAATGTGACTGTTTCCTAAAAGCCTCACAAGACCAGCCCTAGAATGGTTCTATACACTGCAACCTGGAATTCAATCATGGAAAGAACTTGCTGAAAAATTTGTGAAAAATTACACATACAACATTGACATAGACACCTCCATTACCAATCTATGCCAGCTCACACAAGAAGATTCAGGTGAAACCTTTTTACCATTCTTTCAAAAATGGAGGGGCCTAGCGAGTCGCTGTCATATAGACATACCTGAAAAGGAAAAGGTTGACATGTTTGTACAAACGTTATTAGGCCCACTGAAAAATGGCTTGTGTGTTCATTGTTGCACAACTTTTGCAGACCTAGTTGATCAAGGTATCCAAGTTGAACAAGCCCTCATAGCCGAAGGAAGACTAAAATACGGTCCTAAAAGCACAAATGCAAACCTTCCTTCTACTGACAAAACCAAATTTTGGGTTAAAAACAAACATGTCACCAATGATGGTGTAGTTGATGCTAAGGCTGTCAACGCTATGGGTCCTATGATTACTCTAAAAGGGACACAACCACAAAACACACGTGATGATGACACAAACCCATGCCGCTA
>VDFB02000002.1:170236876-170273399 GCA_007258455.2 Sequoia sempervirens
TATGATCTTTTGTGGTATTTTGTAAATTAAAATGAGTTAGTGACAACAACATCCAAAACAACAAGGGCAACCATTTCATCAACAATATCAATACCAAGCATCTCCTCAAAACCATAACATGTACAAACAAAATGTACATCCAGAATATCAACAAAAAAAAGGTCATATGGAATTCACTTCAAAAAATCATCAATATCAATAACACATTCCATCACTGCCAAAAGGTCTTGCATATCAACAAACACAACAACAATTACAAAATTCGCAAGTGCAAAGTCAAATACAAGAACAAAGAGTCTTTACACAACAAAATTTGCAACCAAACTTTCAAAATGTTGTGAACCAAAATCAATTTGGTCAATACAATGCTTTCACACCACCATGCAACAATTTGAACAATCCTTCATATAATCAATATAATAAAAACATACCATCTCCACAATCCAATACATATGATGCATCACCAAGCATTGAACCATTGGACATATAAACTCAAATACGGAATTTAACACAACCAATCCAAGATATTCAAGCAGGAAAGATAAAGAAATCATACACAATACAAGATTTATGTCCCTACCCATTTGATAGGAATATCGTGATGGCTCCATTCCTTGCGAAATTTGAGATCCCAAATTTTGATAAATACAAGGGACGTGGTAATCCAAAGGAACATATAAGAGATTTTTATGTAGCATGCATGGAAGTATCTTACAATGACACATACCTCATCCATGAAGCTTGGGTGGACAAGAAATATAATGGTTTTCTCACTTACCTCCAGGGATTAGAACCTTCCAAGAAATAATTGATTAGTTTTTAGCACATTTCTCATACAATATTGATGTAGATGTCACATCGGAAGAACTCTATACCTTAAAACAAAATCAGGGAGAAGCATTTGCACCTATCTTGCAATGATGGAGACACAAGGCTAGTAAATACAAATGGCCTATTCCTGAGAAACAAATTAAGATCCTCGCGGGAAAATTAAACATAGATCTTGCTTTCCAATTAAAGATGCAATGTGTATCGAATTTTGAGGAACTCATGCCTAAAAGAATCAACATTGAAAGATCCCTCATTGCAAAACAAGCTATACAAATATACAAGGACAAATACCCATAATCTAGTTTCAATGACAAACCCCACATATGGGCCAAGAATAAGAATGTTACTAATGATGGGGTTGTATATGTGAAGGTTGTCATCAATGCACCTTCCAAACAAAACACACAGGGATGACACAACTTGAGATTAATTTCAACAATGTTAAGAATGAACAAGGACAACAACCAAGACAAAACAACTACTTGCCAAGATGAAAATATACTCCATTAGGGGAGCCTATCGAAACAGTCTTGAATAAGTTGGTCCAAGAAAACAAATTAACACTTATAGAATACATGCAATATATAGAGCCACAAGATAAACCCTCATGGTATAAGGATGAAGACTATTGCAACTATCATTGTACAAAGGGACATAAAACATCCAATTGTATAAAATTGAAAAATGTCATACAAGATCTCATAGACAATGGTGAATTTAGCGTTGATCAACAACCCAAAAGTTCTGGAAACAAGAATCTAGCTATATATAAGAATTCAATGCCTGACCATGGGAAAGGAAATGATGGGGGAAAAGGAAAAACATAAAATCAAGTTAACCATACCTATGATAATGTCATAGGTAGCATATATTCTTATGACCAGTATGCTTCTATTATCACAGTTCAAGGGAAAAATCCTAAGTGTGGAGTCACCACATGATGAGGGAAAGTTACCATACAAGGAGCCCCTCTACCATCTAGAATACCACCAAGAGATAATTACAATAATTATAGCTCACTTGATCAACTCAAAAAGATCCATGCCCAAATCTCTATTCTAGAACTATTGAAGATCTCACCTACTCATAAGGAAGTTCTAGAGAAGGCCCTTTTATCAATGTAAGTTCCTATCGACATTGATACTGACCATTTTCAAGCCATGTTAGGGCATATTTCATCTACACATAGAATAATTTTCACACAAGATGATCTTCCATCTCAAACTTTTCATAACCATGCACTTCATCTCAAAGCATACATCCATAAAAATAAGGTTAAACAAGTATTGATAGATGGAGGTGAGGGATTGAATATTTGTAGTCTCCAATTGATCAAACAATTGGGCTATTAAGATTATGTGATCAAAAAGACAAAAGGGGTCACAATCCATGCCTAGCATGATAATGAATGGAGTTCACAATGAACAATCAATATACCAATACAAGTGGGACCCCCTATTGAATTATTTACTTTTCAGGTCTTAGAT
The DNA here is from genome assembly GCA_007258455.2 of Sequoia sempervirens. NCBI lineage: Eukaryota > Viridiplantae > Streptophyta > Pinopsida > Cupressales > Cupressaceae > Sequoia > Sequoia sempervirens. The sequence goes on from VDFB02000002.1 coordinate 170,239,195, forward strand.
CTTGAGCTACCTTATAACATTCTCCTTGGTCATCCATGGATTCATGTCATTAAGGATGTAGCTTCAACATATACCATTAATGTATCAAGTTTCCCTATGATAATAAAGAAATCACAATCCACAGAGATCCAAAACTATTTTATTACTGCAAAAGAATGAAGGAGAAGTACTACAATGTGATCTAAGTTCCTAAAAATGATGAAGTTACAATACCTTCTTCCTATGTTGATCCTTCAACATTGGCATCAACATCCGGTACAAAGCATAATTTACCTGAAATCAAAGAAAAGATCATAGAATTGGGTTGTAGGGAATATGACTTGAAGGATTCCTTCTTTGAGGGACAAATACCATTAAATACCAAAACATATGGTCAACCACAACACATTGACAAAGTATCCAAAAAGTTTAAAAACACCACATTTGAAAAGTGGGGGGATTTACACAAGGAGATCATAGAAGAAGAAAACATATCTAAATGAATTTATCAAGATGAGAAAGACAAGAAAGAAGAGTTTCACTTCTACTGGATGCAAGTAGAAAAGGGTTCCAATTAATGAAGAGCATGGGTTATATAGGAACTAGAGGTCACGTCTTGAAACAATAAGGAATACAGGAACCAATAGTCCCTGAGAAGAGAGCAAAGAATCTTGGCCTTGGTTATACCTCGGGAGAAAAAAAGGTCCCTCTCACCACATATACTTTTATTGGGGAGGATAAGGCTTCTTCCTGGTTAAGTACATCTTAATATGAGAACATTGATGACGTACCCTTTTGTATCACAAAAATCTTTGAGCATGCTTCTATATTCATGGTCACCACATCCTTCTCTTTCCCAACCCAAGACAGTGAACTTACACTTATATATCCCCAGCTTATCGACTAGGATCAACAAAATGCACCAAGTTTGGATTCATTCGAAAATGATGAGGCAATTTTTGTTTTTTTGTGCATTCAAGATCATATCCAGTTTGGCGATCATAAAGCTCATTTCAACATAGAGCTAGACACATAACCTATTTTAGGGATACGATTGAATCTTTTAGTCACAAAATAGTAAATTTTAAAATCATGACAAAATCACCAAGTGAAAACCACTAGGTGGCACTTTATGATTCTAAAGAAGTAAAAATAAAGGAAGCATATAATGGTGAAAAAATCTCTCAGGAACATGCAGATGAAGGATTCAATCTCCCCAACATAGAGCAAGAAAAATCAACAGTCCTGGTAGAGAAATCACAACCTGTCAATGTGGAGACAAAGGAAGCACCCCAAGTCACTTTCTATGCTTGATCATTAGATGATGAGGAACATAATAATTTGGCAACCTTCTTGAGGGAGAGAAATATTTTCTTTGCATGGTAATATGTGGATATGCCTGGTCTTGATACATCATTAGTGGTTCACCATCTCACAGTTAGCCCAGATGAGAAATCGATGAAGCAAAAATTAAGATGGATCCTCAAATCACATTTTTGGTCAAGTGGACCTACAAAATTTATTGGATGTAGGTTTTATTAGACCTATTGATTATCTAGAGTGGGTTTCCAATCTTGTTCTAGTTTCTAAATCCATTGGGGAAATACGTATCTACATGGATTTTAGAGATCTAAATAAAGCTTGTCCCAAGGATGACTTTAATTTTGCCAACATAGATATCATGTGGACCTGACAGCTGGACATGAAATGCTTTCACTCATGGACAAGTTCTCTGGATATAATTAGATCATGATTTCTAAGGAAGACCAACACAAAAAAACTTTTAGTTGTCTGTGGGGGACGTATTGTTGGAATGCAATTCCTTTTGGGTTAAAGAATGTTGGTGCAACATTTCAAAGGGAAATGAACTTAATTTTAATTGACATGTTCCACAAGATCCTTGAAGACTATGTGGATGATATATTGACAAAGTTAGTAATGAGGAAATGACACCTAGAAGTGCTACCTCAAATCTTTGATAGGCTGGAAAAATATTAGGTGAGACTCAATCCAAAAAAATGTGTCTTTGGTGTCACCACAGGTAAATTTTTTGGGTACATCATATCTCAAAAGGGAATTGAGGTGGACCTTTCCAAAGTCAAGGAAACAATGGAAATGGAACCACCAAAGATATTGAAGCATCTTAGAAGCCTTCAAGGGAAACTCTAGTCAATTAGAAGATTCATCGCACAATTGGCAGATAAGTGCCACCCGTTTACCCATCTCCTTCACAAGGGTGTGGAATAAAAATGGGATGATAATTGTGAGTAGGAATTCCAACAGATGAAGAAGGAAAGGGAAGAGCTATATACTACATCAGTAGAACTTTGGTAGGATTTGAGCTTAATTACACACCAATGGAAAACACATGTCTAACAGTTGTCTTTGCATCTCAAAAGCTAAGACATTACATGCTCAGTCATAAAGTTAATCTCATTTCTAAGATTGATCCACTAAAGTATCTATTATCCAAATCTACACTCATCATCTGTTTGGCGAAATGGGTCATGGTAGTTAGTGAATTTGATATTGAATATGTTGATTGTAAGTCAATCAAAGGATAAGTCATCATTGATAAACTAGATAAAGCACCATTATGTATAGATCATCCCCTAATATTAGAGTTTCTAGATGAGGAAATTTTTACCGTGATATCAACAAACCAATGGAAATTGTATTTTGATGGATCACATATGCAACATGGATCTAGAGTAGGTATACTATTCATCACCCCACAAAGTGATTATATACCTAAGTCTTATAGATTGGTATTCCCTTGCATGAAAATATAGAAGAGTATGAAGCCCTAATCACAAGGTTGAGGATTGATATCCAATGGTAGATTTAGGAGCTACAAGTTCTTGGGGACTCTCGGTTAATAGCAAGGCAAGTTAACAATGACTATAAAACTAGATACGACAATCTCTTGCCTTATAAAAAGATGGTGGAAAACTTCAAGGAGTATTTCATTGACATAAATTTTGAATTTTTTTTAAGGGTTAATACTAGGGCAAAAGATGCTATGGCTACCATTGGCTCATTGCTGGATATGCCTCAGAATAGCTAAAAATGTGAATTCCTCAGCAAACAACTTCTCATACCAGCTTTCAATGTTCCAGAATTAGAATTTGTGTGTGATGGTGTTGGTCCTAGCTTGCCTTGGTACCATTAAATATTCTCTTACCTCCATAATGAAAACTTTCCCTCCGACCTCACTCACAACCAAAGAAAGACCTTTATCCGAAGAGTGTCATGCTTTTCCATTGTTGGCAAAACCTTATATCGTAGGAGTGTTGATGAGACCTTATTGCGATGTCTTAACTAGGAATAAGAATATATCGCCTTGAAAGAGGTGCACAAAGGAATTTGTGGGTCACATTCGAGTGGCCTAACCTTGGGTAAGAAGTTATTAAGCACACGGTACTACTGGCTGACTATGGAGCAAGAGTCTATCTAGTTTGTTAAGAAGTGCTTGTAATGTCAACAACATGGAGACCTTATCCTTGCTCCCACTCAAGAGCTCCGACCAATCACCACTCCATGGCCATTTTCACAATGGGGTATTGAGCTCATAGGAAAAATTACCCCTACCTCAAGTCCAATGGTCATAAGTTTATCATCATAGCTATTGAGTACTTTACAAAGTGGATCGGAGCAATACCAATGACCTACATAATGGGGAAGCAAATCTCCAAATTCATCCTTAATTATATCATTTTTCATTATGGTGTTCCACAAGTCATTATCTTAGATAATGAAACACCCTTTAATGTGAAAGAGTTATGTAACTAGTTTAATATCAAACACCATTTCTCAACCCCTTATTATCCCCAAGGAAATGACCAAGTGGAGGCTTCTAACAAAACTATCATTAAAATCCTAAAGAAGACAGTCAATGACGTTGGTTGAGATTGGCAATTGGAATTAAACCCTGCCCTATGGACTACATAACTAGCATTAGAACACCTATTGGTGCAACTCCTTGTTCCTTGGTCTATGAGAATGAATCCATTTTTCCCATTGAGGTCGAGCTCCCCTTGTTAAGGACATCATTACAGAACCTGATAACTGATGAGGAGTACAAAGTGTCAAGATTGAATGAGTTGGAATTGTTAGATGAGAATCATATGGAAGCACTCAATCATCTTCAAGTGTACCAAAACTAACTAAGAATAAGCTATAACAAGAAAATAAAAGGTTGATGCTTCCAATTCAAAGATCTTGTCCTGAAAGAAAATTAGAAGAATATGCCAGATCAAGATAGCAAAGGGAAATTTGAGCCAAACTGGTTGGGGCCATTCATTGTAATAGCAAGCTATGGATCGAGAGCTTATAAGCTCGTAACGCTTGAAGGAGATGCCTTATAGGATTTGATCAATAGTATGAATCTTAAAAGATTCTATGCCTAGACCATGAGGGGTATAAATATCAAAAAAGAAAAAAAATCAAAAAAATAGAAAAATCCAAAAAAAGAAGAAAAAGGATAAAAACAGTAAAGAGAAAAATCATCCTCTAGCGAAAACCACTTCATTAGCATTTTGGGCAAGTACCTTAGTGAAAACCTGGCAAACAGGAACCTTGTGTAAATAAGTACCACATACCATCTATCAAATACATTCAACTTCCATCCTTTTCATAATAAATCAGTATTTGTTCATCTTCCATCTATTCATTCACATCCCTGCCATGGATTGGTGTTCAATAAGTATCTATCTGTGTTATTTGGTCCTATCCCCTATCATCCTATTCATCCCATATCCAAGTAAATTAACATTATACTAGGGGAATTCTCCTACACATGGTCATCATATGTGATTCTTGTATATCACCTAAGTCGTTCAACATCTTGAAAACCTCAAAAACATTAAAAAAATCAAAAAAATCAAAAACATCAAAACATTTGTAAAGTTTCAAAAGTCCCAAAAACATCAAAACATTTGTAAAGTTTCAAAAATCCCAAAAACATCAAAACATTTGTAAAGTTTCAAAAATCCCTAAAATATCAAAACATTTGTAAAGCTCTTCAAAATCCCAAAAACAAATAAACATTTGTGTTTTAAAATCCTAAAACATCAAAAAACATTTGTAAAGTTTTAAAACCTAAAAACATCAAAAACATTTGTAAAGTTTTAAAATCCTAAAAACATCAAAACATTTGTAAAGTTTCAAAAATCCCAAAAACATAAAAAAAATTCTAAAGTTTCAAAATCCAAAAACATCAAAATATTTGTAAAGTTTAAAAAATCCCAAAAACATCCAAATCATCTCAAAATTTAGAAACATCCAAATCAAGTCAAAACCTCTAAATAGGTCAAAAAGCATCAAAATAATAAATGTAAAGTCAGTTGAACTACGTTTCCTCTGCACATGTACGTAGGCAAGACCATCATTGATGAGCCCCCAAGGCTTAGGTTAGTCTTTTGGGAGTCTGTCACAATAAAATGTCTTGTCAAAGTCAGTCAAACTACATTGTTACATAGGAAAGGTCATCTTTGATGAGCTCTTGAGGCATTAGGATATCCTCCTTAGGTCCTGTTCTTGGTATAACCTTGGAAAAACATTTAGAAAATGTTATGAAAAATACCCAAAATAGCCTCGTAATAGTTGAAAAATTGAAACATTCAAATAACCCTAAAAATACCAAAAACAACATCAATTTTTTTTTTTTTTTAAAAAGTCAAAAACATTGAAATTCTTGAAAATAAAATCACCCATCCCATTTCACTTTCACTCATAATAAACTTTCATCCCTAATAAATTGATCATCACCTTCAAACTATGACAACACAAATAAAAACAAATACAATTCTTCGTGAAACATAGTTAAAATGTGATTTTTTAAGTTTGGATCGTGGTTAAACATGTCAGTTAATGTTCATATTAATGGCATTTTAACATTTAAAAAATAAATTAACATCCAAACATGTCTTACGAATATATCTTTCCTACAATAAACATCACTAGACATCACACAAAAACAATATTCTTTTGCAAAAGGTATGAATAATATTGATTGTTTGTTTATTTTGATATTTTCTTATGATTTATGTTATTGGTCCATTCAATGATCTCTTGATGATGTCTACAAAAAAAAAATTTAGAGAGAAAGGAATGGGGCATTGATAATTTCTTTAGTTTGATGTGTTGGTTAGATATTTTGGTAATACGACCTCAGTGAATACTTGTCATGTGTATGCGAGGATAGTCTCAAGTAAAACAATGGCTAGGGAATATAAGGTTCTTTATACCTTTTGTGTGTTATTCTCTTTTCTTTGATGGATTTATTCTTCCACATGATCAAACAAGGTTTTTGCATGTCAAGTATGAACAAGAATACTCCTACCTATTTATAGAGTCAAAGTCCATGCACTAGATACAAAGTCACCCTAGTTCCTAATACCTTGGTGCATCATGTCTACTTTCTATATCAAAAATAAGGATTGCTATGATGAAATAAAAACATAATCCAAAAATAAAATCAAAATCATCATTATCTCATCACCTATTTAATAAGGTCTGGAATAATTATAGATTTGTTGGTATAATGGTCAATATCATTCATTCATTCTACTCTATCATCCTATTCTATCTTATTCTTGCTAACATCCAAGTATCATGACATCAAAAATATACATGCATCCACCCTGCATACACAAACAATCAACATACATACATAGTATACATCTTGCATGCTCACCATATATCATATAAAGATAACGAAAAAAGAAAACATACATACATATATGTATCAATCTTGCAACCATAAACCATTATTCACATGCATCTCAAATCATAAGCATCATAATAAAGTCATATCCATCTCATATCATGAATATCATATAACATCTGGATCAATCCATTCATACATAATGCATCCATCATCATAAACATATGCATAATCATAATCATACATCATACATCATAAAGGATCAACAGACACAATGATCAAACCAAGGGTCGCTCATCTCATATATATCAAAAAAATAAATGTCATGATACAAAGTCAAGTGTGTGATATATCTCAAAATATACATGAGGCAACAAAGAGCCAATGAATTAATATACATAAAGTCTATATCAAAAATATGAATACAAGGTGTTTGTACAAAAAGATAGCCCTTGTTGGATCGATCATCTCTTCCAGAGGATGGTTGGTGGGATGGCTACCTATCATGCTGACCACATGAGTGTCCTACTTTCCTTGTATGTCCTCTCCCTCTGGACTAGCCATGGGACTTCCCCATGGAGCCTCCAAGTGACCTGTTGGGCCCCATGTCACTCCTATGTGAATATGGTGGATCCCTCTTTTGTGTTGGAACCCACAACAGGTAGAGGGTCATGTAGTACAATAACTCATCATGCACAACCCATAGATCCTATGTATACCTCATCAAGGGATGAGTGTCTTTGTGTCCCTCTAGATGTTGGCAAAAAAGCCATCTCTTGAGCCAGCTATAACCCTAAATGGCGTCTATGTGCTATCTCAGTGTCCTTCTCCTGGGTATGTTGATCTAGCTGTGCTTGTATCTGGTCTTGCTCTTGGAAAGCCTTATTTATCTCTGAGATATAGCTAGATCCACCTAAATTTGTTGAACATTTGGGCCCAACATGTGTGGTGCCATCTGTTGATCCTATGTATAGTCCTAATCATGTACTAGAGGGGATCATCGGGATCTCTCTATTGATCTTAATCCCTATCACCCTGTGGTACCTCTGCATGTGCAACCAACCTTTGCCTCCTAAGTCTCTATAGGGAACCCATCCTGGATTTGTGAGCCTAACTAGCCTCCTGGGCCACAAACCATGTATCATACTCTATAATGGTACCAACATCAATAGGACCTCCTACATATACACACAAGAATGGAGCAAGTTGATCAAAATTTGTTGTAGCAATCTACACATCTACCATTGAGGCCTAGTACCTTTGATCCTGACATGTCCTAGAAAAAGAAGCCATGTACTCAAGATGGGGGATAGTCTGAGTCTCCCCAAACTATCTCAAACAATGATTAGGAAGGTACCACTCAATAATACCTATAGTTTGACCAATAAGTCACCTAGTCTAGCAACAATAAGGAAGATAATCTGCATCATTATCCCAGGTGATGAGTCCAATCACTAGATAGTTTTCTTATTTTTTTATGCAAGTTCATAGACATTCTCAAACATTTATCTTATACATATCCCTAAACTATGCTATCTTTTATGCTTAGTATGCAACCTTGAACCTAATTTAAAGTATATGGAAATATGGTTATGATGCGATGGTTATTGCATAATTTATGTGTGGATATGTATGAAATGTAATTGATATATGTGCTTAGCTATGGTTGTTAGTATTGTGTGAATGTTTTATGAATTGACTCTTTGCAGCCTAGAGGAAGTAGATTGTAGCCCACAACAATTGTGAGGTATAGTCCACAACCAAAGGAGTTCCTAGAAAGAAAAGCAGGGGAGGTTCCAGAATAAATTGAACACAACAACTATAGCATGGAGGAACTTAATGAAGATGATTATGCATCATTATGACATACAATAAATATGCTAAAGGAGAAGAACCCTATTGTAGATAGGAGTCTAATGTGACTGATTCAACCAATCCACATTCTAGTTCTATTACAATAGAGTCTCATTCCTACTTGGAATCCTCTTCCCTTTTTCATTTATAGATTTCTTAGCCTTTATCACACTTTGATATATAGGGAGTGGTGATTTATGGTTTCAATTTAGAGTCCTTGTTTTAATAAACTTCCCTTGTGCCTATATGTATGGCTCGGTGGTTGAAGTATTAGGAGTTAGTTAATTTTTGTTCAAGAGCATATATAGTTTCTAGATATTTTTTAGTTAGTTATTGTTCTTACACATACAATGTTTATTGTTCAATCATGATTTCATGAATAAGATATCTCAACAAAATCTTATGTGATATTTTGGAGTTGTGTACAATGAATGGTTTTGAGTTATTATGATTGTGTTAATATAAGAAGCTATATTTGAGTTAGATCAGTGGAGGCAGTTACTTGAGAAAGGGCTACTCAAGGTAACTATCCCTCACTTCATTTTCTGCACAGTTACTTTTGTTGTAGCACTTATTTCATAAACGCATGTTAATTAGATTTCTTATGTTAGTCATGAGCAATTTTCATTTCACATTTATGCTTTGGTTTGCTTAATATTTTTGTACTCCAAAGTTTAGGTTTAGTTATCAATATCAGTTAAATTCTAGAATTCAATTCTTGACAATAATTAGTTATAGTCTTATACTATAGGTACCTATAGCAATAGTGCCAACATTACTTCCTTTAGTGTTATGCAATTTTATGATTTCTCAGCAAATGTAACACCTATACTAGGATGATTTAGGTACTCTTAAGTCTTTGAAAGAACATATAGTGCCAATACCATCACAAGCATACTAGCCCTGGTTGATAATTCAATGAAGGTATTTCCAAAGGTTCAAGTGGAATGTTCAACTAAGTTTTCCCTCTGAACTGTGTGATTTCCACCAAGTTTACTGGACATTAGTAGGGACTCTACATTTTTGGTGCCATTGTTGGGGATGGTGCTACTTTCAAAGATTAGTTTATGTTATTTCCAAGCTTTCCTAGTTTATAATTTGATTTCAATATTAGGATAATTAGGTTTTATCTCTTCAAATATCATAACATTTCACTAACATTGTGAGGAGCCATTGCTATACAAAGTCATACCTATTGTATGTGGAGGTAAAGAGATGCCTTGGGAAGATTCCTCCCTTCAAACCAACAAGCTAGAGGAGATATTGGTGACCACAATGATCAAAGTGAGGGTATTCTTGAAGAAATTTCCCTTTCACCAAAATCTACTGCAAACATAGAGGATACCTTCCAAAAAATGGCTGATGTAGCAGTGGATGATCCACTATAACATGTGACTTTTGAATTTCCAATTACCAACCAAGAGAGGGCTACTATCCTAAACAATATCCCTCCTTCAACATTGCCAGTATTCGATGGGTTGGTAACTGAGGATCCAAACACATTCTTGTCCGAGTTTGATGTCATATGTATGAGCTATGACTACACAATTGATGCTCATAGGCTTGAGCTATTTCTTGCAACTTTAAAGGATGCTTCCATGAGATGGTTTATGGGACTGGGTAGAGATGTTGTTCTAGATTGGAACACCATGAAAACAAAATTATTGAAGAAATACCAAGACTATTGTAGAATAGCGGATAGGAGAAGACATGAAATTTTTAGAATGACTCAGAAAGAGGATGAACCATTGGAGGATTATGTAGAAAGGTTCCAATTCTTCTTGAAGAAAAACCCACAAAATAGACTCTGAGAGGAATCCTTGAAGCTTGTGTTTTCAAGAGGAGTCAATGATAATTGCATGGATTCCCTCAATCTTATTAGGGTAGGGGATTTGTCTCAATTACCCTTTGAAGATATTTGCGAGGTCTATAGAAAGTACTCAAGGACTTTTACCAAAAGGTCAACGAGGAAGAGAACATCTGCCATTGGCAAGACATCTAATGGGGTTTCAAGAGTGGAGTAGAGTAACCTAATGTCCAACATGAAGGAAGATATTATAATTCATATAGCTGCTCAGTTGGAAACTCTACATGTGAAGAAGAAGCAGGAGGTTGCTGAAGCAATGCTTACTAAATACTGCCCCAATTATAGACAAAGAAAAGTTAACTACAAGTGCAAAAGGCTGGAAAGTATTACATAAGACAAATTAGAGAAACTAGATTCTCAAACATTGGAAGGTGAAGATGGATATCTATTATATATTGCACAAAGAAGTCCATGACAACCAAGATAAGGTATGCCACAAGACCCTCTAAATTTCAATACATATTTTTTAATTTCTAATTAGAATTTATCTGGTTAGAATTCTCAACCTTGGCCAAATAACCAAAACCAATGAAAAAACCCTAAAAAAAAATGGAACAAGCAACAACCAAATGTATGGCCACAAAAAAAATTCCAAGGTTCAAATCACAACCCTCAATGGATAGTGCATCAAAATCAGTGGTAGCCACAATGGAAAAAGGGCCAACAGTGGCAACACCGAAATGTGAATTACCAACAACCTTTTCTACCTTCTCAACCACAACAGTAGGCCATCATTCCCAATCAATCAAACCCAACATCTTAGTCACCAAGAGCACCACAATTACCTTCCCAACCTGCACCTAGCCCCAATAACAATCCTATCCAACATGCATATACTAACGAGTCTATATAATACCCCACTTATGGGGTAGAGGTGAGTGATGTCCACCTCAAGTTAGGGAAAACGCTGGTTGGACCTTCATCCCCTCAAGTCACTAAGATGGTAGATGAGGAACCCATAGTTGAAGCTTTAGATAATTCACCTTTGGAGCTTGGGTCAAATTAGGTAAACTAGGCTATCTCAAGTCCAGAGCCTCCTTTCCTTGAGTGTCTAGTCATTCCAAAACATTATACCTAAGATGAGATAGACCTATTGGGTCAACTTGAGGATGTCAATATCAAAATCCCCCTCATTAAAGCTATCAAGGATATCCCAATCTATACCAAGACAATAAGAGACCTTTGTCTTAAGAAACCAAGGAGAAAGAGGAAGGACCCTCAGATAGTTCATGTCCTAGGGAACCTTACTGATATTATGCTAGAGAATATAACTATCCCTAAATATACAAACCTTGGAAGTCCAGTAGTGTATGTTTAGATAAATGGGACCCTTATCAAGAACACCTTAATTGATTTAGGGGAAACCATTAATGTCATGACTAAGGAGACAATGCAACTACTTCAACTAGCTAACCTTAGATCTACACCAAGTGTTTTATAGTTGGAAAATAGGTCAACAATGAAACCTGAGGGGATCATTGAAGACGTAGCCATAACATTAGATTCATGGTAGTATCCTATAAATTTTATAGTCTTGCAACCAAAGGTCAACCTTGCAAGATATCCACTTATTTTAGGCAGACCATGGTTAGCAACAACTGATGCATTCATAGGTTGTAGATCTGGGAACATGATAATATACAATGGGACTATAACCAAGAAATTGGTTCTATATCCACCAGCCCAACCTCATGAAGATCTAGAGTAGACTATATGGACTACCTTGGATGAAGAAGACCACTATTCCTTGCAAACTATCATGACTATTGAATGTAACCCCCTATTGAAAACCCAAGATGAGGATGACTTAATTGACCATATCAACAGAATAACTACGATAGGGACTTGTAGCAACAAGACTGTCTCGGATGTTTGTAGGATCCACTATAGAATATTATACCTACAAATTCATCAAAAGAAAAATCCCAACTGTTCCATTCTCATTTTCCAAAACAATGTGTCCCCAACATTAGTGGACTTGATCTCTCATTTGTACAATCAAAATCCAAAGTATTGGAAATCATGTCAAGTAAAATGTTGAACATTAACAATGGATTAAGTAAAGAACAATACAAATTCCTAAACACTGTGTTGTAAGCATACATAACAACCTTTGCATAGGACTACCATGACATGAAGGGGATTGATCCAAACCTATGAATGCATAGGCTCTACATAAATGATAGTTTCAAGCTAATTAGACAACCCCAAAGGAGAACAAAACTTTCCTTAAGAGAAATAGTTAAGACAACCACAAAAACTACTTGATGTAGGCTTTATTTATCCTATTTCTGATAGTCAATAGGCATCATCATTATTTATTGTTCCTAAGTAAGGAGGAAAATGAAGGGTATGTGTGGACTATAGAGATCTAAACACAACCACTAGAAAAGATCACTTTACCCTACCTTTCATTGACCAAGTGCTTGATTTCCTAGTAGGAAAAAAGTAATTTTCATTCCTAGATGGATTGAGTGGCTATAACTAGATAAATATAGCTCTAGAGAACCAAGATATGACTACATTTACATGTCCTTAGGGTACATATGCTTATTTTTTTCTTCCTTTTAGACTATGTAATTCCCCAACCACTTTCCACAGGGCAGTGCTAAGTGTCTTCTTAGATTATGCTCATGATTCCATGGAAATCTACATGGATGACTTCACTACCTATGGAGACTTATATGAAGAGGCACTCAACAATCTAGAAAAGGTGTAAAAAATATAATCTATCATTGAGTCATGAGAAATGTTTCATGATGATGAATCAAGGGATTGTTCTACAAACCTTTATCTCAATTGTAGGAATTTAGGTGGATCCCAACAAGATTGAGATCATCTCTACACTTCCTGTGCCACATAAGCAAAAATATGTAAGGAGCTTTTTGGGACATGCAATCTATTATAGGAGGTTCATCTAGGACTTCAATAAAACTACAACACTCTTGTTTTTCTGCTCACCAAAGACATAAAATTTGACTGGACTACAAAATGTCAACACTCCTTTGAAGCACTTAAGATAAATTTGGCACAAGCACTTGTCTTGAGAGGGCCAAACTGGACATTACTATAATATTGTAAAATTGCACCCCTTGCAATTTCGCATACATTTTTGTACTCGCTTTAGTGTCCACTCCCTTAGCATCTTGTGTAGGTTCATTTTATCCCCTTCATCAACCTTTTTACCCTCTCAAGATGCTCAACACCCCTTTTTAGCAGCTACCCTCGTGCGTCAGCTTTGTGTTAAACATGTTGCTTTTCTCGCTCTCTAGACACTAGCATGTTGTGCCGACGTCCATGTGCCATGTTGGTGTCCTGTGATGTTTCAACATTCAAATGACTATTTCTGTGCATGTTATCCACTTGTCACTGATTTTTGTTAGTGGTAACAGCTGGGGACGCCTTGTAACTATTTGGGAAGCTTCTTTTCCCTTTGTAAAAGTTATCTTTTCAACTCATTTGACTTCTAGCTTCTTTCCAACCTTGGCTCTGGCATTTTTCTCTCTTTTTATTTTGCTTGCACAACTCCATACGCTTTCTATAGTAGCCTCAAGCTCTTAAGCACACCCAAGCACTCTTTGCAACACTCTTGGCTCTTGTAGCTCTCTTGCTCTCCCTCTTTGGCTTCCTTAAACCTTGCAGCTCTATCTCTCTTGCCTTATGCTTGCGAGCATATTGAGATTTCACACATCCCCTATCTATTACATCTCTACTTTGTGATATAGGTTCTCCTCCTCAAGCGGGGATTGCTTTTATCAACCACATTTTGTGATACGAGTTCTCATCCTCTAGCCAAGTTTTCTTTTATCACTCTTCGCATACTCTATTTCTCCTTATGTATTTGACTGTCTGTGGAGGTGGGAACACCAAAATGAGGGTTTGACTAAGGAAAACCCCTATACATCCCCAACACTTTCTCCAGATCTGAAATATGCAGGGATTGAAGACATTCACATGCTAGAGGCTTCAACACTTGCATGGTTGTGAGCATTTTCTTTCTATCTCTTATTATCTTTATCATTTATATTTCACTTTATTTCAACTTTATCACATTCTATTATTTTCTAGTACTTTTGAAGTTGTTACAATTAGATTGCTAGTAGTCGTAAGCTATTTTCTATGACATTCTTGATTTTTGGTGCAATACGGATGCTAGCATTCCAGAGAGACTCTAGTGCACCATGTCATCAGTCCCAAACCCGCTTCCATTCTTTGTCCAGAGAGCTTGTCGGTTTGTCCAGAATTGTTTGTGACCCGCTCTTTTCTCGATTCTATAACTCTCACATTGTTCCTTGAGGTAGTTTAGGGAAGATTGCCCCATTAGGCTCTCTGAATGAAGAGAACTCGTGAGTAGCGAATCACCCTTCTCTAAATTTTGGTGAACTCGACGTGAACACAATATTTTTCAAAAAACTAGGAATATATTTACCCCAACTTGGTGGGGTCATAACTTTTGACTCGGTGCTCGGAGTTCAGACCGTTTACATCATTGGAAAGGTCTCCAAGAGGACTAATTCAATCCCTAAAATGTGTGGCTTTGGAAACCAATTTTTTAGGGACTAAAGCAAGTTTCAATCCCAAATTTTGCTCCAAAGACCTCTGAAAATGCAAATTACTAGAACCTAGAAAATACCAAAAAAATCCAAAAATCAAGATTTTTGATTTTTCTTAGTTCTGTCATCCCTAGATTGCTCTAGATCAGCTAAGTTGTTTGTTCATTGTTTATTATATTTAGCTTACTATTTCAAGATGAATTTAATATCTTCTTTTATGAGTTCAATATTTAATTATATTCAAAATGTTAGTGATGTTCCATTTCATGCATGTGCTAGTGACTTGGCTTTGCCCATGTCACTTTGTATCTTTAATCATTCTCATGAGATTCCTCTTGCTTTGGAGGATATCTTTTTGCAAGAAGATGAAGTCATTGATATCTTTCTTAATGTTACTCTACCCTCTCTTCATTCCAATGCACTCTCTTCTAGAGATGATGCATTTGTGAATGATGAATCTACTCTTCCCTCCAATGCACCCTCTTCTAGGGATGATGCATTGGTGAATACTGAATCTTGTCTCTATTCTAGTGCACTCTCTTCTGGAGAGGATGCATTAGCAAATGATGAACCTCCTTCCACATTTGATCCTCCCTAGATTGATGTTGAGAATATTTCTTCAAATAATAATTCTAGTAGTTGTGATGATTTTGTAAATGTAATCAATGTCTCTCCTGCCCCTCAAAGGCCTAAGAGATCAATCATTTACGTGACTCTAGCTAGTTCTTCTCCTAAAAGGATTTGTTCTATTGAGGTGTCCCATTTGATAGCAATTCCCTCAATCTTTCGAAGGCTCCCTCTTGTAGAGTAGTAGCCAATACTTATAAGAATAGAATGAATAAGCAACCAAGCCTTCCTCAAGCACCTGGTAATTATGATCTTGTTGAGAAACTTCATGTTACTCTGGCTAAGATCTCACTATGGGACTTGCTTCAGTCTACTTTGATTTACCAAGGTATGCTTTAGGAAGCCTTGCAAAAGATCCTCTTGCCTTCTTTCGCTAGGCTGACAGATGTTGATGCGTTTATAACTCATATTCATGCGGATTCGTCAAATATTACATTCTATCCACATGAACTCCCACCTTCGGAAGAACAGAAGTAGGTGGATCCTCTAATGATTATAGTTAACATTAATAAAATTTTCATTAGACGTACTCTCGTTGACATTGGTTCGATGCTCAATATATGTAGCATTGATCTATTACCTAAAATTAATATTGATTCATCTTCTCTTAATGCTTCCTCTATTGACATTCGTGGGTTCGATAATGTCGATCAACAAGCCCTAGGCACGATTGTCTTGCTTTTGAGGTTGGGACCCGTTACCGTACCCACCCTTGTATATGTTATGTAAAAAAAATTACCATATAACCTTCTTCTTGGTAGACCATGGATTCATGCTATGGGTGTAGTCCCGTCTACCTTGCATAAACCTATTAAGTTTATTTGTAACAATAAAGTGGTCACAGTAAGGGATGACCCTAAGGCTATGCGCTTATGTGAAATGGAAGCTGCTGGTTAGGTTAGTTGTGCCTACTCTTATCCCCTCAATATCTTCCAATGTGTCAATGTTTACTCCAACAGTACCTACTACAAAGGGTACTCTTGAGATAGATGTCCCTGAAGAGGATACTTCTGAAGCAAGAAATCTTAAGTCTGCTCCTTCTACCTCTTCTCAAGAGAAGGCATGTCTTGGTGATGATTATGGTTCTTTATACTTTATGGATTCCTTCAGTGGGAAATATAAAGCCAACTTGACCCACTTAAACCTTCCGATAACATCATCCACACCCACCATCAAAGATAATTATTCTTTTGTATCGTGGGATAGTGTGAGCATAAATTGTAATGTTCTTAGTGTTGATCATCCTTCTAAGGAGGATGATTATGCTTCTGCTAAAGAGGATAATTTTGGTAGTCTTGTTAATAAGGATGATGACGATCCCATAAAGGAGCATAATCCCCATTGCTGGAATAATGATCTCTATGAAGATCCTCCTTGAGATTTGCAAACAAGTTATGGCCCTGGCTTTAGGCTTGCCTCTAAATATGGCTATGGGCATAAAGATTGTGGGTGTAATGAACAAGGCATTCAAGTCCCTATAGATTTCACACCCCGTAAGTGTAATTTGGGGCTTGGTTGCTCAAATGAACAATCTAAACATAAGCCATGGTTGAGTGACATGAATTCTTCTCAACCTCGTTTTGTTGAAAAGATTCATAATCCATTGTCTTCTATCTTTGCATCTTCTTCTTGTGAGAAATCAAGTCTTTCTCCACAAGAGGAAGGTTCGCTTCTTGCTCCTTATTCTTTATCTAAACAAAAACCACGGTTAATGGTGACATGAATTCCACTCAACCTTGTTATCGTGGATTGATTCATCTGCCATTGTCTGCTATCTTCGCGCCTTCTTCTTCTAAGTAGTCAAACCTTTCTCCACAAGAGAAAGGGTTGCTTCCTGCTCCTCATCCTCTATTTGAGCAAGAGTGTATTTTTTGTGGCTTCTAAAATCTCGCTTAATTACTCTTCCTCCTCCTACATGCAAGAAATCTCATGAACATGATAAATAAAGAAATTATTTTTGTGCATACCATCGAGTGCTTGGCCATTCCACTAGTGAATGTAAGGCTTTGAAGGAAAAAATACAACTTTGTGATTCGAGTTCCATCACTCATGTATTTGTTGATGCACCTGCCTCTTCTTCAAATGACAAGTGATATCGATGTTTACCTCTGTCCTGCATGTTCTCCTCCCCTATATGTTGGGGGCAGTGATAATTTGTTCAAGAGAGGTGTGTCCTTCTTAAGGACCCCCTCTCTCCTCTCTGTATTTCAATTGAAGCATCCCTTGAGTAGACCCCTCTTCTTTTGGAGGGTTCCCAAGGGATCCCTTTGAAAGCCTTGTGATTCACTGACTATCTGCTTGCTTTCTTGTGTGGTCACTTTGTTTTTTGACATGTTTTATCTACGAATTAACATGTCACTTTGTAGGTACACCTATGAAGCCACTTTCCAGTCTGACTCTATGGAGTCCCCTTACATCTGGGTTTCCCTCATGTGAGAGATCTTGGGGGACACCTCCTTGTAGGTCTGTGGGCTTGTAAGGTGCTTACATCACCGGGTTTCCCTCATGTGATAGATCTTGGGGGATGCCTCCTTGTAGGTTTGCAGGCCTATAAGGCGCTTACATCTCTGGGTTTCCTCCATGTGAGAGATCTTGGGGGATTGCTCCTTATAGGTTTGTGGGCCTATGAGGTGCTTACATCTTTGGGCTTCATGTGAGAGATCTTGGGGGTCACCTTCTTGCAAGTCTGTGTGCCTGTAAGGTGCTTATTTCATTGGGCTTCCTTCATGAGAGAGAACTTGGGGGTTTCCTCCTTGCAGGTTTGTAGGCCTGTGAGATGCGTTCATCCTTCAGGATTTGTCCATCATTGGTCCAAGGGACTTCAGTGTACTTTGTGCAACTTCATAGTTCTGCAGAGCTATGAAGTCCTTTTTTTGAAACCCCCCAAGGAGAGTACCTGTGGAGCCGTCTCTCTTGGAATTTTCATTCCTCCTTCTTGCTCTATCTTGAGCCTTTTCACTTCTATTCTATTTCTTCCCAATTGTGTATACTAGATTGAAGATATGCATCTTCTTCATTATGAGTATATGCCCAAGGTTCTTCTATTCATTTAAGAATTCTTCTGTGTTATTGTTTTTAATTTGGGGATAACGCATAGTACTAAGACAACCTTTCACACCAAGGTCTCTTTCACTTTTTTGACTCAAATCTTGCTAGTTAGTTAGGTGCATGTGTGTATGTGTTTTCATGTTCTAACATTTTTGTCTTGTCCAGGTATTTCTTGTCTAATATGTTTGTTTTGTAGGTCTTCATCTTGGGGGCATGCTTCCTTGGTCCAAAGAGATTTCTGCTTCCTCTATAGTATCCTTTTGGTATCATGATGTTATTTATGTTTAGCAGATTTCCTTTAGCATTCATATTAGTATAGATTCATATACCTGCTAAAGTGGGGGAAAAATGTAATGTCGTAAAATTGCACCCCTTGCAATTTCACATAAATTCTTGTACCCGCTTTAGTATCCACTCCCTTAACATCTTGTGTAGGTTCATTTTAGACCCTGCATCAACCTTTTTCCCCTCTCAAGATGCCCAAAACCCCTTTTCAATAGCTACCCTCGTGCATCAGCCTTGCATTAAACCTTTTTCTTTTCTCGTTCTCTAGACACTAGAGCATCGTGCAGATGTCCACGTGTTGCGCTAGCATCTTGCAACGTTTCAACGGTCAAATGACCATTTCCATGCATGTTTTCCACTTTTTAGTGAGTTTTTCCAGTGGTAACGGTTGGGGACGCCTTGTAACCGCCTTGGAAGATTCTTTTCCCTCTTTAAAAGTCATCTTTTCAACTCATTTGACTTCGAGCTTCTCTCTAGCTTCTTTCTAGATAATATCATGAGGAGATGTATAAGAGAAGATGAAGTCTTTGAAATTCTAAAAGCTTACCATGATGAGCCATGTGAGGGTCACTTTCCAAACAAAAGGACAAAATTTAAGATCTTAACAAGTTACTATTGGCCAAATCTCCATAAGGATTTAGTAAAGAATACTAGGAGTTGTGATAGATGTTAGAGAATGGGAAAACCAACAAGGATAGATGAGACTCCTTTGTAACCACTAATGGAACTAGCACTATTTGATAAACAGGGGCTAGATTTTATTGGAACAATTTCACCAACATCTAATAACAAAGAGTATATTCTAGTTTGCATGAATTATTTGACAAAATGGGTTGAAGTTAAGGCATTACAGTTTGCAAGATATGGGAATGTAGCTAAGTTCTTGTATAAACACATATTTACTAGGTATGGAGTACCTAGAGAAATTGTAATTGATCAAGGTCCCTAGTTTACTTCTAAACTTATTTCTAAATTGGTTGAGTATGAAATAAAACATAGAAAATAAACACCTTATCACCCCCAAGCCAATGGGAAGGTGGAGGTTACAAACATGAGATTGAGAATATTCTGATCAAAAGAGTGCATATTCACATAAAAGACTAGGCATACGGATTACCTAAAGCAGTGTGGGCCTATAGAACAATATGGAAAATAACTACATGTTTCACACCTTATGAACTAGTCTATGGTAAAATAGTAGTTCTGCCAATAGAGTTTGAATACAAGACACTTAGGACAACAATGGAATTAGAAATGGACTTGAAAAAAGTATAGAGGGAAAGGCTAAACAATTTGAATGGGTTAGATGAAATTAGAATGCAGGCCATTCATCAAACATAGATAATTCAAAAACAGAGGACTAAATGGCCTGATCAATTTATCAATACTAAAGAATTTAATGTGGATGACTGGGATTTATTATATGATTCCAAATACAAAGATTATAAGGGGAAGCCACAGTCTAGATGGTTGGGACCTTATGAAATCCAACAGGTATTTCCCAATGGAGCAGTCAATTTATAGACCATAGATGTAGTTAGATTCTCTTTATTAGTCAATGGACACAAATTGAAGATATACAAGCAACCAACTCAGAAGGATAATTTTGTTCCTTCTCTAATGCATCTATATGGTCAAAATAGTGGTTCCGATACTGACATAATACCACAAGATAACAACTCAACAACAGATACTGCTAGTTCTCATAGTGACTCAACAAATGAGCTACACAAATCACCTCCTGAGAACACTCAGGTATAATTTCTTATCCTACTTCATGTGCACACACAACATAGGTGTCAATATCAATAATATTTTTGAAGACCACTTCACTATTTAGTAGGGACTTGTAGCATCATCAATAAAAATTGCCACAATTCATTTTGGGACTTGTTGATGAAGGTACCGGCAACCACTACCTGTTAGAGAATTCAAAAATTTGTGCCAAATTAATTGTAGTTCATCCACATTCATTTCACTTTTTCTACATATGCAACCTTAAGCCTATCATATCCATACATGCAGCTTAATTACTCTACTCCACATCGCCTATTTCAAATTTCATGCATTCGAACTATCACTTCACATTCCATCAATCGTACTCATTGCATCCTTTCATCACATATGCCAACCTATCATTTATTCCATCACACATTGCAATTAAATAACACCAAATCAAACTCATGTTGCAGAAACTCTTCCAATAGCTTCACATGCATGAAGTTACATTCATATCATCCAACAGGTATGCATACTAATCTTCCATAATTAACATGGATTTCCAATGCTTTCATTATGTACTCACATTTAACTTAGCATGCTTTCTATTTATTAATCTTATTTCCATATTTATTAATCATACCCTCTCCCTAGTCACATGTATTGAAGTGAGATCACTTCAAGATTTTAAGTTGGGGGGGAGATAATATATATCCCAAAATTTGGTTTTCACCATCAAAAGAAAAACATAGAAAAACCATACAAACCCTTTTCACTTTTATATCTTTCTGCACTTACAACCTTTTTGTTTTCAATTCCTTAGATTCTAAGACAATCTGAATCCAATTCAAGCTTATTCAATCTGAAACAGAGAAAGAGACATAATAGTTGAAGTTGCACTGAAAGAAGTACATGTAAGTGTAACAGATATAGAGGGTTTGTGGGTGGTTAAAAT
Organism: Sequoia sempervirens; assembly: GCA_007258455.2. Classification (NCBI taxonomy): domain Eukaryota; kingdom Viridiplantae; phylum Streptophyta; class Pinopsida; order Cupressales; family Cupressaceae; genus Sequoia; species Sequoia sempervirens. Next base: position 170,260,749 of record VDFB02000002.1, read on the forward strand.
TGAATTTTGAGATTAATTTCTAGAGTTTTGAGCTGAGTTAGGATATTTCACCATGGGAGGTGATATTGTCAGAAGGGAACCATCAACACACAAGTAAATATTGGAGGCCAAGTTATTTCTAGCCATTTTCACAGGAGTAGGATGGTTAGACTACTTTTTGAAGTTGACAAATTTTAATGAAGACATGACAAGGCAATTTGCAGTGACATTACAACATGATGAATCCACTGCTAAGGCATTGAGAGTGGATGCTTTATAGGTTGTAATTGTAAAATTTGTTGGTCTACCGAGGAATGGAGATGAATTCCTTGTTAGAGTGAATGTAGTGGCCACCAGGGATGAGTTTAGGGAGGTGGGAGAAAACCTTGATTCATTATCACAAGGTACGAAGATATTGTCACTTCCCTGGGTATGGGCCTCTTGTGCTTCTTATATTATTAAGTGTATCACTTGTGATGGTAGACAATCCCTTTTGTATATTGTGTATTTTAAGCTACGAAGTCATATCCATCATAATAGATTGGTCAATGTACCTAATTTCCTTTACAATTTGTTAAAAAGAATGGGGTCTGAGTACCAAAGGAAGATAAATGATTCAACTTTATCACATTACTGTTTGGTAACCCTGTTAGTGAAAAGGAGACTTATCCATAGGTGTCTTGGGAGAGCTTTTTAATTTATCAAGAAATTAACAAAATTCTTGAGGAACCAACAATTCCACAAAACCTAGAGTCACTTGTTGCATCTCTAAAGGAAACCCTCATGTTTCACCTACCCACCATAGAGGTTAATCAAAGGAGAAAAGTGTGTAAAGATCACCACACACATCATCATATCAACCTACAACAAAAGAGGTACATGAAACCCCAACAAATTCTAGAAAAACACTTAAAACTAGAAAGAAGAAAGGTGGTTCTTCTTCCACACCTTCAAAGGTGTAGAAAAAGAACTCAACCAAGGAATTCATACTGCTTAAGAAGGAAAGGTTCTATAAGGGGAAGTATTGAGAAACTAGAAGAAGAAAAAGAATATGTTGTGACAGTAGGTACTGACACAAAGCTAAAAGTCAATGTGTCTGAAAATGTGCATGTTCCTATGAAAAGGAAATGGTATATATCTACTACCTCTGACTCAGATTTAGATGATATTTTTTCCAACAAAACCAGAAAGAGAACCCCAATTAGCCCTAATAGTGAGGGTTTTGAATACGTAGGGGTTGGTGATGAGCAATTTTTGAAAGATAAGGAATTGTTTCTAGAAGAAAGAAATGCTAGAAAAGAATTGCAAGAAGTATTAGAGAGGATCAAATAGCTAGAAGAACTTGTAAAAACCTATGACAAAAGGGACAAAAAAAGGGAAATGAAAATATAGGAATTGGAGGAAAAATTACACGCTTATGGACATGGGTCAAAGTTAGATATGCTTGCACAACTAGTAATAGTTAAAGCATGAAACAAATAACTTGTAACTAAAAACAGAAAACCCCCTACCGAAAAAAATCCAACCTTCCATTCAACTATGTCCCTAGGATACGAATTGTGGAAGGTTACTCAAGAGTTATCTAAACAGAAAGAGAATTGGAAGAAGGAAAACGAAGCAATAATTTTAGAGAATACTAGGATGATTGGGAGCAAGGATATTGAATTGAATAGGATAGCAATCAAAGTGGAAGAGGTAGCAAATATAACTTCCCGGATCGTTAAATGTAGACCTCTATCGAGAAAATATTTTTTGTTTTTGCAAGAAAGTTTTTTGAGTTTTCAGTTCAGTAGATTAATTAGTAACCAAACAATTGCTATGAGTAGAAAATTTTATTTTCAAAATGTATTTGTTGATGCCACACCAAAAGAACTTGATCAATTGTGTGAATATTATTTGCATAATTATGTTGCGCCTAAAGACACGAAATGGAAACATTAATATTTGTGGCATATATGCAATTTAGGTACTAGCATCCTATTTTAGAAATGAAAATTGTAGGGGTGAAATCATGTAAGAGTATATGGAGAGAGAGAGAAATTAGTTGCTCTCGCAATCAGAAAAGAATCCAAAACCCCTGTGGTGATCATAGAAGACTGGTTGCAACTCTTGGACCACAAAGGTGTAGTCAAGAAGATCATAAACTTGATAACACATGATTATAGAAGGATGAAAATATTGACTATTGGAATCATTCACCATTCCTACCAATTTGTGCAAGAAAGATGGGATAATTTAACTCCTGAATTGCATAGGAAAGAGCCCCAATCCGTTTACAATTTTGTAGCCATGCTTGAAAGAACAAGAAGGTATATGGATATTGCTAGAGGCAAAGGACTTGAATGGGTGCCACTTACATTCCAGCCACCAATGATCCTATACCTGATACCACACTGGATAGGGGAGAAGAATGAAGAATGTGAGAGTAGAGGTTATCAGAATGAAAAAACTTCATGCTTAGAGGATTCTACATGAAATGGCTCAAAGGAGTGGATATTGTCGCAAACTTGAAGGAAATCACTTTGCACTACAATCTACAACCCTAGTTAATTTGCTTGAGGACAAGCAATTGGGTAGTTGATGGGAATGATGAGTGCAATCATTAGATAGCTTTCTTATGTTTTTATCCATGTTCATAGAAATTCTCATAAATTTATCTTATACATATCCCTACAGTATGCTATCTTTTATGCTTATTATGCAACCTTGAACCTGATTTAAAATATATGGAAATATGGTTATGATGTGATGGTTATTGCATAATTTATGTGTGGATATGTATGAAATGTAATTGATATCTTTGATTAGCTATGGTTGTTAGTATTATGTGCATGTTTTATGAACTAAATCTTTGCAGCCTAGAGGAGGTAGACTGTAGCCTGTAATAACTGAGGTGTAGCCCACAACAAAACTAGTTCCAAGATAGCAAAGCAAGGGAGGTTCCAAAATAACTACAACATGGGGGCACTTAATGAAGATGACTATGTATCATTAAGGCATAAAATAAATATGTTGAAGGAGAAGAACCTTGTTGCAAATAGGAGTCTAACATGACTGATTCAACCAGTCCACGTTCTAGCTCTATTACAAAAAAGTCTCAGTTCTACTTGGACTCTTCTTCCCTTTTTCAGTTATATATTGCTTAGCCTTTATCATACTCTGATAAAAAGGGAGTGGTGATTTATGATTTTAGTTTAGATTCCTTGTTTTAATAAACTTCCCTCGTTCCTATATGTATAGTTCGATGGTTGAAGTATTAGGAGTTAGTTAATTTTTGTTCAAGAGCAGATATAGTTTCCATATATTTTTTAGTTAGTTTTTGTTCTTACATGGACAATGTTTATTGTTTAATCACAATTTCATGAATAAGATATCTTAGCAGAATCTTATGTGATATTTTGGAGTTATGCAATGAATGGTTTTTGAGTTATTATGATTGTGTTAACCTAAGAAGCTAGATTTGAGTTAGATTAGAGGAGGCAATCGCTTGAGCAAGGGCCACTCAAGGTAATTATCCCTCACTTCATTTTTTGTACAATTACTTTTGTTGTAGGAGTTATTTCATAAATGCATGTTAATTAGATTTCTTATGTTATTCATGAGCAATTCTTGTTTCACATTTATGCTTTGGTTTGCTTAAGTTTTTTGTACTTCGAAGTGTAGGTTTAGTTATTAGTATCAGTTAAATTCTAGGATTCAATTCTTGATAGTAATTAGTTATAGTCTTATACTGTAGGTACCCGTAGCAATAGTTCCAACATTACTTCCTTTATCGTTACGTAGTTTTATGATTTCTTGACAAATATAACACTTGTACTAGGATGATTTAGGTAGTCATAAGTCTTTGAAAGAACATACAGTTCTAGTAACATCACAAGCCTACTAGACCTAGTTGATAATTCAATGAAGGTATTTCTAAAGATTCAAGTGGACTGATCATCTAGGGTTTCCCTCTAAATTGTGTGATTTCCACCAAGTTTACTATACATTAGCAGGGACTCTACGCCAGGCCTCAACTCCTAGCCATGACCTCCAAGTGAACTCTACCATATCATCAATCATACGTCATTAGTCTCACCCATGCGATGGTGAGTCAAGATCCCCTCATATATGTACACAAAGGGCTCATCGTCAGCTCGATACAATGTGCAAATAGAATGTAATAGAACAATATTCTCGCATGCCCATATATGAAGCATGGTGCATCCAACATATATTGCAATACCACCTTGATAAACCACTTGATGTATGCCATGATATAGGTGGGATAAGATATAGGGACCCCATGCAAAGCGGGTCACATCATCGAGCATGCTCTTGAGCACAACACCCCATCCAAGACCGAAATGTTGAGACAGTCTATCCCAAAGTAATATACCCATCATCAGGCCAACTAGTACAATATCAATATCAAATGCAACACCAATGAAATCTCTCAAATCCACCTGTCCTTCCACCAATGGAACCTGTGCCACTCCTACTACTCGTAGCAGGGCCTAGCCACCTTGAGAAGTATCATACATGACACAAGGACCGTGAACAAGAACTTGAAGAATGCACCATACATCCTCTAGAGTAATGGTGGCCTCATCAATAGGGAAATGGAAGGACAATGTCTCTGAATTCCATTCCTCCACAATGACAGTGATCAAGGCACAATGGGCACAAATCTCTGGTATATGTGGAATATGGAATAGTCCCCAGGCATGAAAGTATATGGCTCCTCTGTACCAAAGCTACCCATTTGATCTAGCAACACTGATCTACACTCCCAGGAAGTCAGGTGATGTAACTCGACCTACACACACAACACACACAATGTCAAGTTTTGAAAAAAAAAAAAAAAAACTAAGGAAAAACCTAAAAGGAACAAAATCATGCTTCTAGACAAAAGTTCTCAACTATCATTTTACATATGCACGACTTTATGGTAAAAGTGTAGGGTTAGGGTAAAGAAACACATTGTTTTTAATTTACAATCGTGTGGGTTATTTTACAATAGTGCAATACAATAGTATTGAGAAATTTCAGTAGTGCAAACCTTATAATCTACACTCATTCCTTTGTAGAGGATTCATGCCTTTGTACAAAGATGTGACATCAGTCATAGAGGCATGTTGAGATAAATCTTCGTGCTTTTGTTTTCCTAAATTCTACCCTACATTTCATTAATAAAAAAGAAGCACAAGGTAGGTTTTTTGAAGTACGTACCTGGCCACTCAACCCAAGAGGGCATTGGAACTCATGAAATCGATTGGCTCGATGTCTAGAATGCACAATGAACTCCATCATAGTAGGTGCTCCAAGTGGCTCTCCCACAAATCTCTCTAAAGACTCAAGAATTTACAAAAACAAAGTGTGCAAATGAGTTGGAAGTTTCCTAAAATGAGCATATATATCTACCCAAACCTATGGTTTTGACCCTAAAACTCATTTTTCTAGCCTTTTATGTATCCTGATCAGTATATGAGAGTTTTTAGGACTTTTTTTTCATCCTTAATGTACTTGAACTAATTATGTTATAATGTTGCAAGCTCAACCAAAAATTATCTTTTTTTTCTCAATCTCTTGAGGGGGCAGCATACCAGTATTTTATCATCTGATGGGGCAATAACAGGGGCATCATGAAAAGTTGATAAATTTTTAAATTTGGATTTAAAAAGTATCAGTTCTTTGAAGCAATACATTAGGTACCTCGCTTTAAAGAGGGGAAAATTTAGACACTTGGAAATGTTTTGAGCATATCACACACCTAATTTTTCCTACTAACATCATTTATATCGCAATTCACCCATTTTCATCTATTTAATTGAATAACATTCAATTGTTTAATTAAGTTCACATTTTTCTCCTATTAATCAAACTAATACTGTTTGATTAATTCACCCCTTCACACCAATTTTCATCTAATTTGATTAGATAATGCAAATTATTTACTTAAACCTCTTAAGTTGTCTCATTTGATTAAATAATCCAAATTATTTAATTGTCTTGATCATACCCTTTTTTATTAAATGATTTCTAATTGTTTAATTAAATCCCTAAATTCCCTCCACTTGCACAATTAAGTAATTTCTTAATTATTTAATGGTCCAATGTTTTCTAATTCCTCCAATAATTGAAAGAATATTCTCATGGAATATTCTCAATTTGAATTTAAACATTTCCCTTCTTATGGAAATATCTCCAACATGGTTTCTAAAATTTAAGGAATTTGTTGAGTCTCTCATGGATTTTAGACCATTGATCTAATCTTTGATCCATGCCTCATGGACTATCAATCGTTTGATTCATCTTTGATCCATGTTCACCTCTCTCATTTGATTTCATCCCTTGATCACCATTTTTGATCTTGACCATTGATCATGATTTCTAAATTCTATAAATAGAAAATCATTTCACATAATAATTCATTGACAAGCTTTATGAAAAATCACTCTCTTGAATTGATTCCTCAACTTTTATCAATTTTGAGAGCTGTTTTTTGAATCATATCATCAATTTTCTTTGCAACAGCATGTATTTTGTTTGAATTGAGCACTCCACATCCACTTTGAACATAATCCCACAATAGGACTGAGATTTGCATCAATAGTTAGGTTTTTGCATTCTTTTTTGGTTTTTAAATGCTTTGAATTGAATCTAGTTGTTGATTAACAAATGAATTTTATTGGAATGATGTAATTGATTGATCATTTACTTAGTTTTAAAGCTTGACTTGATGTTAGTTGTACAACTGATTTCAAACAATTACAATTACTATGCTATTTGAATTTCAATATCAAATGTTCCATACATAAAATGGTCAAGTCTTCAAAAGTAAAGCTTTTTACCAAATCCTAAATGGTCCTTAGCATGAATTTTATTTTTACTAAGAAAAGCCTCTTTAATTTTTATCCTTTTCATTTGAATTATGTCCCTATTTAGTTTGAATACAAAATATCAAATTATTATTATTATTTTTGGCGAAAGGCTAAAAGATGATATATATATTAATATATAATAGAAGTTACAAAATAAGCTTTACAATGGTTCTTGACAACCAAGATTGTTGTCATATTTACTTGCTGCAATCAAAATTGATAAAAACCCCTTATATGATCTATATTGCCACTAACTATGAGTATCTACAATATCCTCGAATAAGAACATTGATTGTAAACATTTACAACTTAGTTTAGGTCCCGTAGCATATGGGACACCCAATTGGCCCATCCTCGATGGTTTTTATCATCAAATTCTTTGTTTCATAAAAAGGGCCCCATCCTTTGTATTATCGGAAAGTCGCCTTAATAAGAGTTTTAACCTATAATATCTTGTGGGATCCGAACCTAATTTTAACCTAATTCCCAAAAAAATCAAATTATTTACTATTACTTTTAAAAGATATTAAATCAACCATTGTACATATTTTCTTTCATCTAACCTAAACTAAATTTAGAGAATATTGTAGCATAATTTAGATATTTAGTAATTTTTATTTTATTGTTTCTCAAATCATATTAACAAGAGCTACAATAGCATAGTTCTTGCCTAGTGTCAAAGGAAATTTTGAGAAATTGCAGATTGTCACAAAGAAATTAGCTCCCTTGAATATGATGTTTGTGATTTTATCAACTGGGTGTTTTATTGTTGCAACAGGACTAGGTGAAGGATTAATTACAAGACAAGAGCATACTTTCACTGTAATAGGAGTTTTCAAAAAAAGGTTGTAGAACAGTGCCACATTTGTTACAATCATACTTCATTTGCTGCAATTAAAGGAAAACCCTAGACTTCCTAGTCACTAGTCCTCCAATGTGAAGCATAGTATTTAAATGAACCTACACTTATTTGTTTCTTAAGTAAACAAACATTGAACAAAGAATTAAGTTAAAACGACAAAGGAAAAACATGCATAAGAGTGGACTCAGGAGAAGAGCACAAATATGCCATTTTTTTAGAATCACAATTGATGTTTGAATAAATTACATCTATTAAAAAACATGTGCCCAAAAAAGGCATGGATAGGTGAAACTAGTTGAAAGTGAATGTAATGAATAGTAAGTACAAAAATAGGATGAGACCAATGTTAAAAACAAAATACAGGTAAGGAAGATGGAGCCCATAGAAAGTAATAGCTATAACACATGTTTTGTGCTAGTTTTGTATGGTGAATGCCATATGTGACTAAAACAAATTGTTGGTAAAAAGCTCTAGTGAACCTATCACATTTGTTGGCATACATGTCATAGTCCAGAGTAAGAATGAAGGGAGTATTGCTCATTAGAGAAAAGACTCTAATTTTTATACACAAGGTAAAAAAAATAATCATTAGTATGATTCATAAGGAAAGATCTTATACAACCATTGAAGGAAAACCTATTAACCACCTTAAGATTGTGTAAAGAAAGGTAAAGTATTTTTTCTAGTTTCTGATAGTGTACCTTGTCGATAGGTGAAACCAGTTGAACAGTAAAATAGTAATTCTTTCAACTATCTTTTCTTTCCTCACTTGGAAATAGTAATGGTAATACCCATAATTAAATTCATGTGTCGTTTCAAAAGAAAAGGAGCAAATCCTTTAAATATTTTATGCTTCCAAAAATACAAAAAAGACAAAACTAGGCACATAAGAAAAATGCAAATATATGTTGGAAATTTCCACATTTCAACCAAGTATGCATAAATTTGTGATTTCACTTTGTCATCTTGGTCATAGAGAGAATTAAAGGTGGTTAAATTCCTTCCCGTAAGAATCTATTCTTGCTCTGTGCTCAACCATGAATGTTCCCAACTTGGTGAACAATGGTAAATAACTTTAAAATAATTTTTGGCTACTTGAGAGGAGGGATTTTTCTAACATAAGATGATATCAAAATAGGCACAATTAAGTTGTCATGAGCCAATAGATGGTCTAAACTACAAATAAAAATTGAAATGCAGATAAAGACTCGGGGAGATCAAACAATTAGTAATTATCAGGCAGTATTAGTATATCATTTTCAACCAGAATTCACAATATCCTAAAATCGAAAAATTTCCATTTTTTCCCTAGTGTATCTCCAAGTTTCTTATGGAGCATGTTCACTTCCAAAATTTTCAAAACCAATTCAATTATCAACCTACACTCATTTTCTATTGGGTTTCATAAATTTGGTCTAGGTTTCCAAAAACACATGCCAATACAACATACACCCACATCCATGGTCATTGTAACATTACATAAATAACATTAAATTGTCAAAAGAAAAAAACCAAAAAACCATGACCTAGCCAATATGATAAAAAAACCCTAAACTTTAAAGTTAAAGCCATACTAAATTATTGTAAATTGTCAAAAAGAACTACAAACATACAACTTATTCCACAAATACCAACATCCATAGCCTTTATAACACAGTCAAACTAAGATAGACATCAAACCATTAAAAGAACATAGTAACATCAATGACACAACCAATTTATTAAACTAATACCCTAAGCTTAAATCTATAGCAAAAACATAATGATTACTAAAAATTCATTCAACCACACAATTTCATGCTAGCACCACATATACTTGCATCCAAAACCATTACAATAGAGTCAAAATTAGACATATGACATTAAATTATTAAAAAAACCAAAAATATATGGAAAAGCCTATATATTGAGATGAAACCCTAAGATAAAAGTCATACAAACAATTGAACATTACATAAAAAACCTACATAAATTTAATTTGATACTAATATCCCAAATACTCACACTAGCATCCATATAACATAAGATAGATGACATCAATTTGCTAAAATGGCATACCAAATCGAAACCCTAAGCTTAAAACCACCAAACAATTGAGCATTACTAAAAAAATGTACAAACACATAACTTCATAGAGCGAATTGATCATGTGTTATCTAAAATGGGCAGATAATTTACCTTCAAAGAAATCGGAACTCATTACCCCCACAAACCAAATTTAGCCAAACACAAAGAAACAACAAAAAATAAATAAAAATATTAAAAAATGAAAATTAAATTAAATTAAATTAAAAAAGAAAAGGGAAAAATTATTGGCTTGTAAACCTTAGTGGGCCATGCAAGAAAACCCTTGACCTTCACCAACACGAGATCACACAGACTCCATTTTTGGCAGGCAGATGTTTTTCCTACATGCCTTTTAGCTAGTGCCATGTTATAGAAACCCTTAATAATGTTAAATAACCCAATAACCCTTGCTATTTTTGAAAAAACCCTAACTTTCTTATCAAATATAATATCCAATCCTCTTCCTCTGAAATTCCCATGTCACACCAAACTAAAAAATCTCTTTCAATACTTTCACAACAAAATTACTTGTGCACTGTAACAATTATCCAACCCACTCTTTATGTATCCCTTCAATTTCAAAAGTTAATGGAACTTGTATCTTAGCAATAGTAGTTGGAGGCATTCAAAATTGACATGTTAAAGTTTCCTTTCTTTTAGGACCTTTCTTAAGCATGGATAAGACATGAACTGTTTGACAAAATGCTCCCAACACCTATATAATGCATACCTTTTGTTTGAAGTTCTCAATAGGAACTAATAATAGAGACTCACAATTAAGGAGTGATGTTACTATCAAGACTATAGTTAAGGTGATTTATCCCACCTTTCATAACTTCAACACTTATAAAAATAAATTAATATCATAATCATAAATTTTTTATAATGATAAAATATAATGTATATATTTTTATTTTATTTTATTACTATTATAATTAATTAATATAGTTGGTTACATTATAAATACAAGGTAGAGTTTGAAATATAGTATAAATTTGTTGTTAATTTGATTTTTTATTTAATTTAAGCTTGATGAATTATGAACTATGTTAGTTTATGAAATTTTAATGAAGCATGTTAATATTGACTTGGTGGAAAGGAGTGATGTAGGTAATTTCCTCCACCTTTCATAACTTCAATACCTAAAACTAATAGAGTAAAATTATAAATTTGTGTCATATTTTGGTTAATTTATCAATACAAATGAATTTAAGCATTTTCAATTAAAAACTAATTTTTAAAAACTAATTTTGGTTAAACATATGGTCCATCTAAAATCATTAGTACTAAGTTAGATATGGACAAAAAATTCCAACTAAAAGTTGTATACGTAGCATGCCAATTTACCAAAAAATAAAATTATTAAAAAAATTCATAAAATAATATTTTCAAAAATATTAAAAAACTTTATATAAATCTATAAGTGTACTTTTTAAAGATATATTATTTTAATAACTTAAATATTATTTATATTTTATATTTCATTTTTACTAGAAGTAGGTTATCAACACCAAAATATAAGGTTGATTATCTTGTTAAGAAAAAATATTAAAATTTACTACAAAACTGAAAAAATATTATGCACTAGACAAAAGATTATATGTCAAGATGGTATAATTTTTTCCTATTTTGGATAAACACTTAAGATAAAATGTGGTGTCCCATGGAAATAGACGTGTTTTCAATATAGACACATTTTAAGATTTATTTCAAAAACAATGTATTTTTTAAAATTGAAAAAAAAAAAAAACTAAGCACTAAAATTTTAAGCTATAAATACACAAACAAAAAAAATTGATAGAAAAAATAAGCTTTACATGACATCCCATTTAACTTCATTTTTCAATATTTTATTAGCAACTAAATTATAGTGTTACTTTAAAAAATATATATTCTAATATTTTTTTATTTTTTATAAAAAATCTAAAGAGTAAACACACTAAAAAATACACAATTATTAGTTTATATCATTTTAAAATTCAAAACATATATGTCACTTTTTAATGATTTAAGTTAAAAAGTTAGATGAGTGTTGTCATTTACTTTATAAAAGTGTGACATAACTTTGTACCTTCATTCAAAATCACAATCATAAATTTACTCAAATCCTAATTTTATATGTTTAAAAAAATTAAAAACACAAAAATATCAAATTAATTCAAAATAAAAAAAATAATATTTTAAATAATATTTTTTCATAAACTAATATCTTCTCATCTCTTTGTTTATAAAATATAATGTGTATAATTTTACATTTCATTACTAATATAATTGATTATTATAAATACAAGGTGAACTTTGAAATAGAATATACATTTATTATTTTTTAATTTATATTTTACAATTTATATATTATAATTTATCTTTAACCTATAATTATTAGTAATGAAAGATTAACTTCATTGCAAGATATTTATGTTTTTATGTTAATTAAAATATTTCTATAAAATTTAATAATATAGCAAATAGAAAACACTTCATAGTGCACTTCCATTGTATGCCAATAATTAAAGAAAGTTCTAAATCATAAATATACCCTGTCATATTCTTTGTGTATTTAAAAAGAAACATTGTCGATCGCTATTTTGGGAGAAACAATTTTTATCTTGTCATTGCTATGTTTTTAAGAAAATATAAAAATATTTATCTTTAATATGTGTTTATTTTGGAGGGAAAAAAATTGTAAGCTTATTATCATTTTTAAGATGGAAGAATAATTGTCTTTAATATATTTATGTGTTTTTTTTTTTTTTTTAAGAATACAAACTTTTAATATTGTCATTCTTATGTTTTGAAGATGCAAAATAGTTGTCATTAATATTCAAGAAATTATTATATAGTTTTTCTTTTATTTAACCCAAATTAAATGTAAAAATATTG
>VDFB02000002.1:170273499-170285752 GCA_007258455.2 Sequoia sempervirens
TGTCATCGTGGAGACTCTTGGTGATGACCACCGAAGCCAACCCATCGGTGAGAGATCAATCATCGGCACATGATAGAAAACTCACTCTAATAGTCCATGTCTTGCTGATGACTTCCGTCGGCAAGATAGATCCAATGTCACACCAATCTGACCTCTTCAAGAGTTTTGAACATTGCTGGTTCTCATGAAGACATTATGAGGGTCTCGCCAATTAAACAAGTGTCTAAGAGAAAGTAAAAAAATGGAACCTATTAATTTTCTTATTTTGGGGTTCTTTAAATCATAGAATAGATACCATATTCTTGTGTATAATGTACTTATATTCAGATTTTAATTTGAGACCAATGCCATTATACTTGCACATTCCATTTTACTTGCACGAAGTATTCTATAAGCAATATATTGATAATGCCAAATGATTTATGGTGTTGTACAACTCTACCTATCATCACAGTTCTACTGTTCCCCCCTGGAGAATCCTACAAATACAAGTTTACAATACCAAGTCAAATAGTATGAAAAAGACTTACTTCCATACAAATTAAATGATTATTCTCACAATGGCAATTGTCTAATCACAACAACAATTCCATGAAAGGTTATCCATGATTCATAAGAGATGACTGATCATACATACAGACTGCAAGATGCATAGAAAAAGAATTACACTTGAGAACAACCAAGGGCTAACAAGGGAAGGAGTTAAGAAACATCTGGATTGAAGATAAAATGTGTAGGGAAAATGCTGAGCAGTGTCAATAGAATAGATCTTGTAGAACATATTCTTGACCTAATCAAGCTCTTGAACAACTTAAAAAAATTTAAAAAACTAACACATACATGAGACATGTAATGAAATTCCAATATTTGCCATCTTTTTCATTAATGTAGAGGTAGGTAAAGGAGAAATAATTACAATTGTAACACTATTCATAGTCCAATAAATTATGTTCGTAATTTGTGTTCAATGGACCTCAGTTTTATCATTATACTACCTATCTAATACCATATTTTAATCTAGGGTTCAACTATCTCAGATCTAAAGAAGCACCTTCAATTAACCATTTAAAGTACTATAAAATAAGGTAAGACTTTTACTTGAGAAAGATTGGGTACACTTGTAGGATTAAAGTTCTCGCAATCATCAGGATTTATTGGCACACAGACACAACTTGCAACATATGAAGTAATGGATGACTACAAGTTAGTGAAATGGTCCTTAATATGTGAGTGGTTTGCAAATTGATTGGTAGAAAATAAGGTTACAAATAGATCTACATGAAAAATCATGAGGACAATCTACTGTAATCATCAAAATAGATGAAAAGTGCAAAGGAAAGAGCCGAGGTACATCTCTAGAGCCTAAAAAAAGCACATGCAAGAAACATAAAAAAAAAAAGAAATAAACTGTTGAAGAATACAGTGGTGCCTTCAAGAAGTGATTCATATGCTTTCACACCTGACACAGGACATTAGGAATATTTTAGTCTTCCTCTATGAAATTAACTACTTACAGAATAAACCCAGAAACCAATATTATATACCTCCATGTCTAGCCGAGGGTAGGTATAAGAGAAAAAAAAAATTCTCAATGCAATGCCAAAAAATATCAATGTTTGTGTAGGTTTGTATTACTCAAAATATCATTTCACTGCCTAAGGAAAAAATACCAAAGTGATGTTTTTAAATTTCAATCTTCACATAGGCTCCCTTATTGCCACACATGCATATACAAGCATTATTCGAGCTCTAAACTATTCAAATATTAAGGATTTAATTAGCTATAAGATGGAAAGTTGTTGTTTAGACATAATCCATCATCTTTTATATATCTTTATTCACTCCTAGCGCTTCAAATAAATTTGTGTAAATGAGACAAAAATGTGAATCTTTTATGACAAAGAAAATTCTTAAAAGGAGGGGGGAGAGAGAAAAAGGTAGGGGGCAAGAGAATGCTTGAACGTATAGCAAAGTATAACATTTTGATCATTGCAGAACATGAAACAAATCTTAAGTTTAAAAGCATCAATATCATTTAGAATATTTATGACCAAGAATGAATGTAAGTAGAGAAACTTTTGCATACCAGATGCTACAAAATTTCAAGGTTAAGGAAGCCCCCATCAACAACAAGATCCAAATATTTGTGTATCTATCCTAATCGAAAGCCTCTAAAACCCTTCGTGAGTCACAACTTTCCACTAACTTGTTATGCACAAAAGTCAAATTTTAGAGTTATGTCACCACTAAAATAGAAGAAACAAGATCTTTGAAACCAAATCCACACAACATTAACAATGTAGACCACAAAGCCATACAAAACAAACTAAACTCCTCGTAACATTGGACAAAACAACTTCCAAATTATGATGTGGGAGGCATGGATCTGTGGTATAAAGAATCAATTTTTGCTAAGAGAAAGTTAGCACTTTCTTTCATCTTTGCATATTGGTTTGATGCTTCAAATGATGCATTTCTTATATTGAAAAGTGCATTACCTTATTGAGCTTCTCTTTGTTTTGAGAATAGTTTAATACTCTCTACTTAACAGGGCCAACCACGTGACGGTGGAAGCTCATTTGGCCCCTCCCACCCCTCACATCACTCTCAATTCCCCATACCCAATCATATAACATTAATCATTCATTCATACATTAATAACATATAACATTATAACATTCATTAATTAACATATTCACATTCATTTATTAACATATAATATTCATTCTTTCAGTTTTTACATATTATCAAAAATATGGTTGTCATGATATGATTACAATCACATTTTTTTTTGTTTCTTTTTTTAAAGCTAAAAAAATCTGAAGTAGAGTATCCTTTTCTAAATCATCTATCCCCCCTTTAGTTGTTCTACCTCCGCCGCGGATCTTGTATGCCTAGTCAGCCCTACTACCACGATGCTACTAAGGGGGTCTGCTGCAATAACAAAGAAATGTTAAACTCCGATATGTTTTATTATTATTGTTACAAGTATTTCATTAATTAAAAGAACATTAGGAGTGGTTCCTCTTTAATTCCCGATGGGTCCACATCATGTTCCCCAACTTATTATAGACTCGGCTCAACATGCTGAACACCCTCTAAACTCGGATTTGTGAAGTTGAAACATTTAAAGGTTTATTTAGACTAATACACCAATTGAAATTAAATATGCTTAAAGAACATTAGAGTAACCCCTTCTTTACCTAATGGGGCCCACATCATGTTCCCCTTCTAGCCTAATCATGCTCAACAATATGTTGGATCTAATGCCGGCAAGCTCAGTAGTTGAAATATGAAAGGTTGGCATTAATTAATACACCAATTGCAATTTGCTTAAAAGAAATTTAGAGTGGTCCCTTACCTAATGGGGCCACATCATGTTCCTTGATCTTCTTAGCCCCGACCATGCCCAACATGTTGATCACACTGGCTATGCTTAAAAGTACTCAAGATATTTCACACCTTCATCTGTAGGTTGTGCTCCACCCTCACGAGGCTGCATTGCAATGGCATGTGCACTTTAACATTGCTTGAATGTTTAAAAAAAATAGGCATGTAATTACTTTATGGTGAAAATTAATATTGAATAGAGTGCACAAGTATTCAATTTGAAATAAACTTTATTGAGTTTATTTACCCGGTGTCGTATTTCGCAAAGGAAGATTGTGTTTTCCTAGTCAAGACTCTTAGGCATCTCAACCACTCTACTCCATAGCCGCCTTTACCGAAGGAAATCTTCAGGTCCTCTTTTGTGGGAACTCTATTGAATTCAGAGGCCTACATTTTTGCATAAAATCATGAATTTTGCTTCTATGGTGTGATAAAACCAAAATTGTTTTTAATTTATTATTTGGATACAATATTTCATTTATTGATACTTATAATTCGTATGGCTAATTTCATATAACCACCAGAGCCAAGTTTGTGCTGCCTGTGTTTTTCTAATCTTGCCTTTGTTTCCTTCGATGTGTTGGGCAGCTTATGAAAAGTTTGAAATACGTTAGATTATGTAAAAAGAAAAAATAATCAGTATATAATTATATTGTTGATAATATCACATACTTTATATAGGTACCAACTTTCTTAAGGACCTTGGTTCAGTTGAATGTTTTATCACCAAACAACACAACTAAACGGTTAATGAGCTCATCTTTTAAATCTTGATTTTGGGCATTCCACCGTGTGCATATGGTGGGCCCGAAGAGCTCCAATGTAATATCACTTAGATGTTTATAAAAAACATCATTTCCTGCAAAATGATCATGGGATCAATAGTCTAAAAGATTTTATCAATAAGTAAATTTCAATTGGATTATATATAATAATAATTAAATATTTTAAAGTACCTGGGACCTTCTCTATCTTTATGGGAACGAAATCCTCGGTCACCACAAATGTGACCGGAAATGTTCCCGTACTAGTAATGTGGGAAGATCCAAGAAATGCTGCTAAAATATCACCAGTACTAGTGGCCTCTGCATCCCCAGGTACATGTCCTATCACATGTTCTGGCATGTGTTTGCTGCCAGAAGGTGCACTAATGGATGCTTGCATGGTATGTGTTTCCAACATTTCAGACGATAATATAGGCACATATGATGGGGTCAAATGATGTGATGTATGTGTAGGAATATCAGGATGGACACTTGTACCAACCCCTACTCCTCAGACAACACTTGTAGTACCCTGATCATGGCCAGGAGCATCATGAGGATGTAAAAAATCCTATAAAAAAACACATATTTAAGTTCATGACATAAAAGAGTACAAAATATAAAACCATGAATGAACTTATGTTATAATTAAAGACCTTATGACAACTTACTTGCAAGTTTTGTGATCTCTCAGTCAATATTTTAACCCTCTCTCTTATCTCATCTGTTTGAGGCACTATGAATAACAACTTAAGGATTTCTTCATTGTATTTTTTTGGGTCTTCCTTATCATATCGAGAGGGTTTATTGAATAAGCGATGTCATCATCACATAATATTGACTACACCTCCCTATGGATGCTCTCGTCTACTACTGGTGCCTTTCCTTGATCAGTCGACTGCAATAAGAATATTAAAAACATTATCAAAATTAACCCAATAAACATACGAAAAAACACAATAATAAAACATTTTGCTTGTATCTAATTTGTACAATTACAATGAGGTAAACTTGTCGGGTAGAAGCACCTAAAGATACATCATGATCTGTGCTCTGGGCTAGACCCTTCTCCATATGATCAATGTCTTGCTGTGACAAAAATTAAATATAAAAAAACATTACTGATATGAAACCAATAGAGTTACGAAAAAAGAGAGAGAATAAAATGGTATATTGGAGTCATTAATTGGAGGTTCGGTAAAATGGTACATAGTGTGTACCACTCCCATAGTAACTGTGTTTGTAACTAAGCAATTCAAATTGTAATTGATTAGCAATTCTCCCCCTACAGTTATTGATTTTATCGCACATACAAATACACAGTTTCCCTCACACGCCTCAAATATGCAATTGGGTTGCTTATTTGTTGACCCAGGTGGTGTACTGTTTATAAACTCTACAATATTCCCTGATGCTTTTGGCCTTCCCTCAATGTACATAGCCACTCCTTTATTTTGATCCTTATCTTTTAGTTGTATATAATTTGCTGACAATGCATACCTACGCATACTTCATGTATATCAAACCAGTGCATCCAATCTTTGTAACTGTAATAGGGTCCAACATACTCCATCAATTCAGTAACTTTTTTGAAACATACCTTTATGCCATCCATGCAAAATAGGCCCAAACCATGTAATAACGATGGTGCTATGTGATATATCCTCTCGTTGACACAGAAATCAATGTTTATTGGAGGAAGTTCCTTGGGAATGTTAATGTAGGTTTTTTATTTTCCTTATGTTTGGGGTATTTATTTTTTCCTACACATATTATTTAAGCTTGCTTAGGTTTATTAGATGTGGTAATGTGAGGACATGTGGCAAAATACAACAACTACATGTGTCACTCTCTCCCCACACATGGGTAGTTGAGTTACACATCCTCTTTTGGCTTGTTGTGCCACCTCTCATAACCACTATTTTGTTTTTACCTGAGTAGTTTATGGGGTAGTTGGGTTTCTCACCCTCTTTTGGATTTATGTGCCACCTCTCTCCTGTCTTCACTCGAGGAGGTTATGCCACATGTCTTGTCATTTACCAAGTAGGTGATAACCTCCCACATTTTATGGGTAGTAGGAGTTAATGCACCTCTTGGATGTATTTTCCATTATTGTTCCATATATTGAGCACTCTCCTCTCACCTTCACGAACTTCAGCTATCTCCAAGTTCAGCTGATTCAGCTAGTTCGGTGATCGTTCTATGAGAGTGACGAGAGTCTTCTCAAAATTCTCTTGCAGTGTTGTCTCTATTTTCTCTCTTTCAGATTTCTTCTCCATTCTACTATTTTGATTTTCAATCACTTGTTGAGTGGAGTGCATATGATCTACTACCGACAACAAATCCTGACTTGGTTATTGTAGAATCCAACATGGTATCAGAGCATATTTGTCTGGTATAGCTCATTATTTTTTCTGAATTTGTTTTGAGAGATTTGAGACTAATATATTACTGAAGTTTTCCTCAAAACTAAGTATGCTCTTCTCCTGCATCCACAAATGACCTGGAGAATCAAAACAGTTTAAAGGAAAATCAACAACTGTTTAATCTGGTTTATATATGCATTTGTTCTTGTGAGATCTGGGTGATTGCAGCTTTTTGGTAATATTGGAGGCTTTTTCAGCATTTCCAGAGTGTCAAGAAGGCTTTAGAAAGTCAAGATTGACTTTTACTTCACCAAAATCAGAGATTGGAGGACACAGTAAAAATCAGAGTAATTTTTTTTCTAATTTTTTTTGGAGCCGTTTTCATTTTGGCTTCAAAATTCTAGCTTTCACTCATTTGCAGATAAAACAATTTCTGGGTTTTATTCCCAGGGTCGAAAAACCATTTGAGTAGTTGTTATTTTTTGCAAAATGTTGATAAATTTTGCATAAATCAAGTAAAAAAAGGCGTGAGTCATTTTCACGGGCAGATTTTGCATTGTTCTTCAAAGTTGCATAACTTTTGCGTTGGGTGTCAATTTTTTGCAAACGAGTATTTGACAGAAAGCTGAAAAGGAGAACTTTCCATTCATGAAGGTATTGATAAGAAAAATTTGCCTCTTTTTATCAGATATTACAGGTTGAATCTGTTGCATTTTCTTACCTTCAGTAAATCATATCTTTCACTTTTATAATCTATTTTTCAAAAAGAAATAGGTGTAAGAAAGATATTGAAGGGTAAATCACAGCTACAAGGCTTTCTTTTTCAGATTTGATTTCAAAATTAATTTGTATCATATATTGTAATTTTGGCTATAAAGAGCCTTATAAGCTTTGTAATCTGGAAAAGCCTTGTAAAAGCACTAATCATAAAGTGCCAACATTGTAATATTTGGGGGGGTGATTTTTGATACTAGTGGAAAGGGGTGTCTCTTGATGTCTCTATTGTGCATTCATTTAAAGTGAATTTTTTGTATCAATCTTGGGGGGATTATACAAACAATTTGTAATCATGAACTAAGATAAAGTTCCACAATTGGGGTTTAATCATGGATATTAGTAATGAATTTCACAAATCTGTTGTAAGGCTAAATTCATAGAACTATTTTTCTTGGAAGAAAGGGATAAAGAATCAATGCCTTAAGCAAGATCTACTACCCTATCTCCTTGGACTTGTTCCTGAGCCAAGCGACTATGATAAGAGGAATGCATGGTTTAACAACAATGACATGGTCTATGGACTAATATGTCTTACTATATATGAGGATATTTTGCATCATATTGAGCATACTGAGTGCCCTTTCACTGCATGGACCATCATCCAACAGTTGTATGGAGACATTGAATCTTCATCTAAAAGTGATGCTTCCTTGGATGACCAAGCACCTACTGAGATTCATGATGCCTTTTCTCAAGTGGAAATATCTTTATTGGATGATCAGTTCATTGATACCCCTTCACCATCTACTATTGCTACTTCAGATTCCAGAGATGCTTCTTCAAGAGCTTCTAGTGATTCTTTGCAACAGGACATTCATTGTCTTTCAGATTCAGCTTGGGATGATCTCTTGATAGGTATTTCAAACTTGTTTATGGAGACACATATTGCAGATTTGGGAGACACTATTGATGATATTCATCTTCTCTTTGATGAAGTTGATTCTTTTTTAGATGTTGTGATGGATCACTTTGATCCTCCTCTTCATTCTCTACATGATCATTCCTTACAGTTTGACACTTTGGATCATCATTTGGAGGAGACTTCTTCAGAGGAGATATTTGAGTCTTTGGATTATTCTCTACATCATTTTCTAGGAGATTTTGATTTGTCATCTTCAACAGTGTGGCCTAGAATGCCTGATTTGATTGTGGCAGCTTTCAACATCGACATGGGGATACTTGAGTTGACTTCAAAGACTTCATTCATTCTGCACTTTCTTCCTACATATTCCTTTCAGGAGTGGGGAAATAGCTTGCATACACCTTTGGTTTTGTTTCTTCCTAAGGGGAGGAACATTGTTCGATGATCGTGGACCACCTTTTACATCCAGTTTCGAGCATCTACCATTGGATCTCTTTGGGGGATTTTTGTCCCTTCCACTCTCTCTGCTCTCTATTAGTGGGGGGGCTGCATTTCCTTTGTGGATGGGGCTTCTTTAGGGGGATCCTCAGCATGAAGCGGCACCTAACATGGCCCTCTATAATTTATTCTGACCCATTCGCTCCACCTAAGCCATGTGTGTTAGTATAGGCTTTTTATTTTTCTGTAGGTCATGACAATTTATTTTTCCTACACATATTATTTAAGCTTGCTTAGGTTTATTAGATGTGGTAATGTGAGGACATGTGGAAAAATACAACAACTACATGTGTCACTCTCTCCCCACACATGGGTAGTTGAGTTACACATCCTCTTTTGGCTTGTTGTGCCACCTCTCATAACCACTATTTAGTTTTTACCTAAGTAGTTTATGGGGTAGTTGGGTTTCTCACCCTCTTTTGGATTTATGTGCCACCTCTCTCATGTCTTCACTTGAGGAGGTTATGCCACATGTCTTGTCATTTACCAAGTAGGTGATAACCTCCCACCTTTTATGGGTAGTAGGAGTTAATGCACCTCTTGGATGTATTTTCCATTATTGTTCTATATATTGAGCACTCTCCTCTCACCTTCACGAACTTCAGCTAGCTCCAAGTTCAGCTGATTCAGCTAGTTCGGTGATCGTTCTCTGAGAGTGACGAGAGTCTTCTCAAAATTCTCTTGCAGTATTGTCTCTATTTTCTCTCTTTCAGATTTCTTCTCCATTCTACTATTTTGATTTTCAATCACTTGTTGAGTGGAGTGCATATGACATCTCACACACTGCCAGTCAAAGAGATCCCACCTCCTATTTAATCCAACAGGAACCTATTTTTTCGAGATTGTACCCTCAAGGAACCCTCGGGAGATCACTCTATGCTCTCTACTCATTACCATGGAACATGACCCCTTCAAATGCAAGAAAAAAATTTCACATTTACAAAATTTTCTTTCTAATCTTTTGACCTCTAGTTGATCTCCTCTTAAGATACAAATATGTCTCGCTTCTGAATTTCCCTTGCCCGAGGAAGATAGATCCGGCTAAATACCTATTTGGTGGTACTTGCACTCATAAGGAAGTTGGATGAAGTTCTTTCATGGTGATGTGATCCCAAGGTGACATTATGATTAATCTATGATTTCATCGCTAGAATTTCACAGGTTATAAGGTAATCAAGTCTTGATAGATTGTAAGTTATTGTTACTACTATCCAAATGTGTCCATCACAAATCAAATCTACTTAACGTTTTAACTCCCAAACTTTGTAACAAGTGTTAAATGTGACTATGGTCCACCAGTTACACAACCAAGGCCTCAATATATTTTCTAATTGTAATCAAAGGACTTTTTCTCTTCATTGAATTAAATAAACTTGAAGGGAAACACCACTAAGTGGTTTATTGGGAATTCTACATGACTAAAATAGCAGAAAATTTATATTTAATTTCCACAGTTTAAGTGGTTAACGGAGGGAGGTAAGAGGCTCTGGTTGTCATCATTAGTTTGCGCTTTGCAATAATTTTTTAAGCCATCCTAAATCTTCCTATGTCTAATTATGACTTTTGCATAGTTTTAAGGTGCAGGATGATTGATGAAAGAGCCCAAAGAGACTTTCTCTCCATTTTGCATCCAGTACACATAGTAAGTATCTTCTTGTTACGGCTGGACATGATTTAAAGAACTTATCTAGGAATTATTCATTTAACCTAAGGTTTTCTCATAATGCCATCATTGGAAAAGTATGATCAAATTCTTCTATTATGAAGAATTGGTCTATGTGCCTCTAGTAATCACTATAAATGTTTGTAAGGGTAAAATGACTAAAAGCATCAAGTGGGAGAGAATCAACTTTGAGTTCTTCAAAAATTATATTCCTCTATTCATAATTTTTAAGGGTTGTGTGTGGAGGAGGCTATCACTACCAAGAAGGGAGGATACCTTTCCTTGTGATGGAACTTCAAAAATTTTCTCTTTGTGTTCCATTTTTATCTTGCCTTATGTCTCCAGTCATCTATGGTGTTTGGGAAAAGCCTAAGGTTGGGGTTTTACCTTTGTTTTCATGTAAAACCCTAGTGTTTATCTTACGCCTTGGGTGGGATCTTTTGGACCGTTACTTTTTGGGGAGGGTTTTGAAACAACTTAAGCCCCATCACTTTGTCTAGGCTAGGCCCCTTTTGATTTATCTTTTTATTTCCTTCGCTTGACTTTCTTATTTCTTAAGTCTTGGATGGTCGCACGCTCCCTCGTTTGAAAAACAATTTATGCCATTGTTTATCATCGGCCTAGTGATGTCCCCTCGTTCTTTTAATAAATGTTTTATATTTTGTAGAGGGACAAGTTTGTGCGACCATAGATCAATTATCATTTGATCTCAGTCATTCCCCGCCATCCCGTGATGACCCCACCACACTGTTTTGGTTGATCACGATATCACGGGCAAGTGCCATGTGTCTTATTTAATGAAGCCAAAGAGATGATAGAAATACTTTGATACATTTATTTGGTTTTTATACATTATGTAGTGGGTTACTAAATCATTTATGACATGCACGTGTTTCAAATCAATGGAGATGTTATAATCTCGGTAGGAAAGGTGCTTAATGGTTAATGACAAAGCTAGCGACTGTGTTGAACGAACAAGATTACTGATGGCTGAGATCCATGGTTTCCCGCCATAGCGTGATCAGAAGTTGCGAGGTCTTTATCGATCTTGATATCGCGAGCGAACGCCACGTGGATTTCCTTGGCAACAAATAGTATGGTGGGCCCTTATTGTCATGATGGAGATCTTGTCAGTTTGTTTTGAAGGAATCCATTCGATCATCTGACCAAAGTGAAGGATTGATGGCTAGTATTTGAATCTACATCAAATGCGATTACAAATTTCTATTATGTAATTTCATATTTCTATTTAGCCCTCCTAGAGAACTAAAAACTCAAGATTATAGCTGCCCTCCTAGAGAACTAAGTGTTGAAGAGAGCCAAGATACATACACCAAACAGATGGCATATAGATCATTTGTAGCAGACAATGAATTTTGATATACAGAGACTCATATGTATGTATTTCTATGGAGTAAATGAAGATATCTAAGTTGCAGATTAAGATTTTGGTATCAGTTGTTTGTTAAATTTATGCAGTTATTTGATTGTCTCCATTCTGATGATTCTCTATTGTTTAAATTGATATCACAAGTTTGTACTCAGTTTATCATTGTACATTTTTTATATATGTGTGATCTACTTTTCAGTTCTCTAAAGTAGGGATTAAAATATTTTAATCAATCACAACAATTGGGAAGTGTTACTTGGATTAATAAGAAGAATCACATAACTAGAATTTCCATTCTATCTCAAGAAGAGTTTTTCAATTATTCACTTGCACGTTTACACAAGTTGTAAATAATTTCTATGCCGAATAGTTTGAATTATTGCCATTATTTAAATCCACATTTGCAAGAGATTCATTAGAACTATATACCCAATAAGGCACTGCATCCCTCATTCTTTATAATTTCATTATTCTTATTTATTTTACACTTACATTCAGCAAATACACACATACATATGCATTTATTGTTTTCATTTATTTCAT
>VDFB02000002.1:170285852-170345144 GCA_007258455.2 Sequoia sempervirens
TGATGCTACAAGTCCCTACTAAATAGTGAAGTGGTCTTCAAAAATATTATTGATATTGACACCTATGTTGTGTGTGCACATGAAGTAGGATAAGAAATTATACCTGAGTGTTCTCAGGAGGTGATTTGTGTAGCTCATTTGTTGAGTCACTATGAGAACTAGCAGTATCTGTTGTTGAGTTGTTATCTTGTGGTATTATGTCAGTATCGGAACCACTATTTTGATCATATAGATGCATTAGAGAAGGAAGAAAATTATCCTTCTGAGTTGGTTGCTTGTATATCTTCAATTTGTGTCCATTGACTAATAAAGAGAATCTAACTACATCTATGGTCTATAAATTGACTGCTCCATTGGGAAATACCTGTTGGATTTCATAAGGTCCCCACCATCTAGACTGTGGCTTCCCCTTATAATCTTTGTATTTGGAATCATATAATAAATCCCAGTCATCCACATTAAATTCTTTAGTATTGATAAATTGATCAGGCCATTTAGTCCTCTGTTTTTGAATTATCTATGTTTGATGAATGGCCTCCATTCTAATTTCATCTAACCCATTCAAATTGTTTAGCCTTTCCCTCTATACTTTTTTCAAGTCCGTTTCTAATTCCATTGTTGTCCTAAGTGTCTTGTATTCAAACTCTATTGGCAGAACTACTATTTTACCATAGACTAGTTCATAAGGTGTGAAACATGTAGTTATTTTCCATATTGTTCTATAGGCCCACACTGCTTTAGGTAATCCGCATGCCTAGTCTTTTATGTGAATATGCACTCTTTTGATCAGAATATTCTCAATCTCATGTTTGTAACCTCCACCTTCCCATTGGCTTGGGGGTGATAAGGTGTTTATTTTCTATGTTTTATTTCATACTCCTCAACCAATTTAGAAATAAGTTTAGAAGTAAACTAGGGACCTTGATCAATTAAAATTTCTCTAGGTACTCCATACCTAGTAAAGATGTGTTTATACAAGAACTTAGCTACATTCCCATATCTTGCAAACTGTAATGCCTTAACTTCAACCCATTTTGTCAAATAATTCATGCAAACTAGAATATACTCTTTGTTATTAGATGTTGGTGAAATTGTTCCAATAAAATCTAGCCCCTGTTTATCAAATAGTGCTAGTTCCATTAGTGGTTACAAAGGAGTCTCATCTATCCTTGTTGGTTTTCCCATTCTCTAACATCTATCACAACTCCTGGTATTCTTTACTAAATCCTTATGGAGATTTGGCCAATAGTAACTTGTTGTTAAGATCTTAAATTTTGTCCTTTTGTTTGGAAAGTGACCCCCACATGGCTCATCATGGTAAACTTTTAGAATTTCAAAGACTTCATCTTCTCTTATACATCTCCTCGTGATATTATCTAGAAAGAAGCTAGAGAGAAGCTAGAAGTCAAATGAGTTGAAAAGACGACTTTTAAAGAGGGAAAAGAATCTTCCAAGGCGGTTACAAGGCATCCCCAACCGTTACCACTGGAAAAACTCACTAAAAAGTGGAAAACATGCATGGAAATGGTCATTTGACCGTTGAAACGTTGCAAGATGCTAGCGCAACACGTGGACATCTGCACGATGCTCTAGTGTCTAGAGAACGAGAAAAGAAACAAGTTTAATGCAAGGATGACGCACGAGGGTAGCTATTGAAAAGGGGTTTTGGGCATCTTGAGAGGGGAAAAAGGTTGATGCAGGGTCTAAAATGAACCTACACAAGATGTTAAGGGAGTGGATACTAAAGAAGGTACAAGAATTTATGTGAAATTGCAAGGGGTGCAATTTTACGACATTACATTTTTCCCCCACTTTAGTAGGCATATGAATCTATACTAATATGAATGCTAAAGGAAATCTACTAAACATAAATAACATCATGATACCAAAAGGATACTATAGAGGAAGCATAAATCTCTTTGGACCAAGGAAGCATGCCCCCAAGATGAAGACCTACAAAACAAACATATTAGACAAGAAAGACCTGGACAAGACAAAAATGTTAGAACATGAAAACACATACACACATGCACCTAACTAACTAGCAAGATTTGAGTCAAAAAAGTGAAAGAGACCTTGGTGTGAAAGGTTGTCTTAGTACTATGCATTATCCCCAAATTAAAAATAATAACACATAGAAGAATTCTTAAATGAATAGAAGAACCTTGGGCATATACTCATAATGAAGAAGATGCATATCTTCAATCTAGTATACACAATTGGGAAGAAATAGAATAGAAGTGAAAAGGCTCAAGATAGAGCAAGAAGGAGGAATGAAAATTCCAAGAGAGATGGCTCCACAGGTACTCTCCTTGGGGGGTTTCAAAAAAAGGACTTCATAGCTCTGCAGAACTATGAAGTTGCACAAAGTACACCGAAGGCCCTTGGACCAATGATGGACAAATCCTGTAGGATGAACGCATCTCACAGGCCTACAAACCTGCAAGGAGGAAACCCCCAAGTTCTCTCTCATGAAGGAAGCCCAATGAAATAAGCACCTTACAGGCACACAGACTTGCAAGAAGGTGACCCCCAAGATCTCTCACATGAAACCCAAAGATGTAAGCACCTCATAGGCCCACAAACCTATAAGGAGCAATCCCCCAAGATCTCTCACATGGAGGAAACCCAGAGATGTAAGCGCCTTACAGGCCTGCAAACCTACAAGGAGGCATCCCCCAAGATCTATCACATGAGGGAAACCCGGTGATGTAAGCACCTTACAAGCCCACAGACCTACAAGGAGGTGTCCCCCAAGATCTCTCACATGAGGGAAACCCAGATGTAAGGGGACTCCATAGAGTCAGACTGGAAAGTGGCTTCATAGGTGTACCTACAAAGTGACATGTTAATTCGTAGATAAAACATGTCAAAAAACAAAGTGACCACACAAGAAAGCAAGCAGATAGTCAGTGAATCACAAGGCTTTCAAAGGGATCCCTTGGGAACCCTCCAAAAGAAGAGGGGTCTACTCAAGGGATGCTTCAATTGAAATACAGAGAGGAGAGAGGGGGTCCTTAAGAAGGACACACCTCTCTTGAACAAATTATCACTGCCCCCAACATATAGGGGAGGAGAACATGCAGGACAGAGGTAAACATCGATATCACTTGTCATTTGAAGAAGAGGCAGGTGCATCAACAAATACATGAGTGATGGAACTCGAATCACAAAGTTGTATTTTTTCCTTCAAAGCCTTACATTCACTAGTGGAATGGCCAAGCACTCGATGGTATGCACAAAAATAATTTCTTTATTTATCATGTTCATGAGATTTCTTGCATGTAGGAGGAGGAAGAGTAATTAAGCGAGATTTTAGAAGCCACAAAAAATACACTCTTGCTCAAATAGAGGATGAGGAGCAGGAAGCAACCCTTTCTCTTGTGGAGAAAGGTTTGACTACTTAGAAGAAGAAGGCGCGAAGATAGCAGACAATGGCAGATGAATCAATCCACGATAACAAGGTTGAGTGGAATTCATGTCACCATTAACCGTGGTTTTTGTTTAGATAAAGAATAAGGAGCAAGAAGCGAACCTTCCTCTTGTGGAGAAAGACTTGATTTCTCACAAGAAGAAGATGCAAAGATAGAAGACAATGGATTATGAATCTTTTCAACAAAACGAGGTTGAGAAGAATTCATGTCACTCAACCATGGCTTATGTTTAGATTGTTCATTTGAGCAACCAAGCCCCAAATTACACTTACGGGGTGTGAAATCTATAGGGACTTGAATGCCTTGTTCATTACACCCACAATCTTTATGCCCATAGCCATATTTAGAGGCAAGCCTAAAGCCAGGGCCATAACTTGTTTGCAAATCTCAAGGAGGATCTTCATAGAGATCATTATTCCAGCAATGGGGATTATGCTCCTTTATGGGATCGTCATCATCCTTATTAACAAGACTACCAAAATTATCCTCTTTAGCAGAAGCATAATCATCCTCCTTAGAAGGATGATCAACACTAAGAACATTACAATTTATGCTCACACTATCCCACGATACAAAAGAATAATTATCTTTGATGGTGGGTGTGGATGATGTTATCGGAAGGTTTAAGTGGGTCAAGTTGGCTTTATATTTCCCACTGAAGGAATCCATAAAGTATAAAGAACCATAATCATCACCAAGACATGCCTTCTCTTGAGAAGAGGTAGAAGGAGCAGACTTAAGATTTCTTGCTTCAGAAGTATCCTCTTCAGGGACATCTATCTCAAGAGTACCCTTTGTAGTAGGTACTGTTGGAGTAAACATTGACACATTGGAAGATATTGAGGGGATAAGAGTAGGCACAACTAACCTAACCAGCAGCTTCCATTTCACATAAGCGCATAGCCTTAGGGTCATCCCTTACTGTGACCACTTTATTGTTACAAATAAACTTAATAGGTTTATGCAAGGTAGACGGGACTACACCCATAGCATGAATCCATGGTCTACCAAGAAGAAGGTTATATGGTAATTTTTTTTACATAACATATACAAGGGTGGGTACGGTAACAGGTCCCAACCTCAAAAGCAAGACAATCGTGCCTAGGGCTTGTTGATCGACATTATCAAACCCACGAATTTCAATAGAGGAAGCATTAAGAGAAGATGAATCAATATTAATTTTAGGTAATAGATCAATGCTACATATATTGAGCATCGAACCAATGTCAACGAGAGTACGTCTAATGAAAATTTTATTAATGTTAACTATAATCATTAGAGGATCCACCTACTTCTGTTCTTCCGAAGGTGGGAGTTCATGTGGATAGAATGTAATATTTGACGAATCCGCATGAATATGAGTTATAAACGCATCAACATCTGTCAGCCTAGCGAAAGAAGGCAAGAGGATCTTTTGCAAGGCTTCCTAAAGCATACCTTGGTAAATCAAAGTAGACTGAAGCAAGTCCCATAGTGAGATCTTAGCCAGAGTAACATGAAGTTTCTCAACAAGATCATAATTACCAGGTGCTTGAGGAAGGCTTGGTTGCTTATTCATTCTATTCTTATAAGTATTGGCTACTACTCTACAAGAGGGAGCCTTCGAAAGATTGAGGGAATTGCTATCAAATGGGACACCTCAATAGAACAAATCCTTTTAGGAGAAGAACTAGCTAGAGTCACGTAAATGATTGATCTCTTAGGCCTTTGAGGGGCAGGAGAGACATTGATTACATTTACAAAATCATCACAACTACTAGAATTATTATTTGAAGAAATATTCTCAACATCAATCTAGGGAGGATCAAATGTGGAAGGAGGTTCATCATTTGCTAATGCATCCTCTCCAGAAGAGAGTGCACTAGAATAGAGACAAGATTCAGTATTCACCAATGCATCATCCCTAGAAGAGGGTGCATTGGAGGGAAGAGTAGATTCATCATTCACAAATGCATCATCTCTAGAAGAGAGTGCATTGGAATGAAGAGAGGGTAGAGTAACATTAAGAAAGATATCAATGACTTCATCTTCTTGCAAAAAGATATCCTCCAAAGCAAGAGGAATCTCATGAGAATGATTAAAGATACAAAGTGACATGGGCAAAGCCAAGTCACTAGCACATGCATGAAATGGAACATCACTAACATTTTGAATATAATTAAATATTGAAGTCATAAAAGAAGATATTAAATTCATCTTGAAATAGTAAGCTAAATATAATAAACAATGAACAAACAACTTAGTTGATCTAGAGCAATCTAGGGATGACAGAACTAAGAAAAATCAAAAATCTTGATTTTTGGATTTTTTTGGTATTTTCTAGGTTCTAGTAATTTGCATTTTCAGAGGTCTTTGGAGCAAAATTTGGGATTGAAACTTGCATTAGTCCCTAAAAAATTGGTTTCCAAAGCCACACATTTTAGGGATTGAATTAGTCCTCTTGGAGACCTTTCCAATGATGTAAACGGTCTGAACTCCGAGCACCGAGTCAAAAGTTATGACCCCACCAAGTTGGGGTAAATATATTCCTAATTTTTTGAAAAATATTGTGTTCACGTTGAGTTCACCAAAATTTAGAGAAGGGTGATTCGCTACTCACGAGTTCTCTTCATTCAGAGAGCCTAATGGGGTGATCTTCCCTAAACTACCTCAAGGAACAATGTGAGAGTTATCGAATCAGAAAGAGCAGGTCACAAACATTTTCTAGACAAACTGACAAGCTCTCAACCAAAGGCTAGAAGTGCGGGTTTGGGATGACAACACGGTGCACTAGAGTCTCTCTGGTGTGCTAGCGTCTGTATAGACCAAAAAGCAAGAATGTCACAAAAAATAGCTTAGCGACTACTAGCAATCTAATTATTAAGAACTGTTATCAAATAAGGTTTGCACCCATGCTAAAGCTATGAACCATAGCAACCTATTCACCCATGGGAACACTTTGAGGTTGTGGGTGACCTGGGAATGAAGCGAACCTCCAGGTTATGGGCTGGTTCCCCTTAAGATAACTTGAAAATACTAAAAAATGACAAGGAAAAGAGTAAGAAGGATATACTTGAAATTTAAAACCTATCACTAATAGGTGATACACCAAGATCAAAATATGACAAATATTGTTGAAACTCACAGAAATCCCAATAAAACTAAACAATCTCAAAAAATAGAGATTTATGTCTGCAAAAGTGATTCTATGTAAGGTTCTGACTGTTCTAATGCTTAACACAAGGAAATCAATGATGTTTTCACAGATATAAATGCAATAGAAAGAGATCACTAACATAAACCTGCACTATGACATAATATTCTTTGCATCTAGTATTGAAAGGAATCTGATAAAATAAAGGATAACACAAGATTTTATCATTCAACTCACAATCAATCTAGGACAACAAAGAAAATCTGTGAAGGAAATGAGCTTCTATTGAGAAAAATAAAGAGTCTCTATATTACAAATTTGTAGTATTCATAAAATGAGTTACAAAGTCTGAAATGCCCTTTTTTGCAATCTCTTGACCAAGAACTCTTTTACAAGGAGGCAAAAATGCCATATATACAACAAAAAAGAATGAAAAGTGTCAACCCCCACCCTAGGGTTTATAAAAAATGAGTCAGCTCCTGAACACGTCGGCCCTCAAATCTTTTTGGAATGAAGTTAATGTTGCATTCAATGTGCATCTCTCTGTCCATGTCGGTGCCAGATCGCCCTCAAGAGTGGACTTCAGATCTTTTGCAACCATCGCATTAACTTCTAGCCTTCGTGTCCACCCTTGAACTTCCTTGAAGAGTTGCATTAAATGTTCTGAAGTATGGTCATTAATGTTGATCTACCTTTGCCAGCCGACATCCCAGTTGTCATTGTGACTCGCGGTCTCCTCCTTTCTGCTCTAGATCTTTCTGCAAGTTGAATCCCTTGAGAAAATGCACCAGGCTTTCTCCTATTAGATCCCTTCATAGACGAACACCACTGTTCATCGAGCCGATCATCATCTTCAATCACAGAGTATATCCATACCACATACAGTCTGTTGATCCTCTTCACATCGGTCAAACTGCCAACGGTTTGCCTTCAGCTTCTTCTGATTGGTTGAATAGATACCAAGTGGGATCCTCAGATGGTCAAAAGTTATTGCCGCAGAAACACATGTCGATGAGACACTAGCCGTGTCTCCCTGATGCTTACAATGCTCCACAGTAGCTATCGGCATAACACATGATTGTCGGCGACACTTCAAAGCGACAGAAAAAGTTACGCCGATGTCAAAGATTGTCACCCAGATTATCGCTATCAGCTAGAGGTCATAGCGAGCTCCCAAGAGTCATACTGATATCCCCTTTCCATCGCCCAGGCTATTGGCAAGAGTCCATCTATTAGGAAGACATCTCCCCTAGCTCAAAACACTATGTCGAAGGCACAATCCTTCGGCAAGACTTCAGTGGGTCAGCAGGAATTCTCCTTGAACTCAACTTCTTTTCCCGACGCCGGCTTTGTGAACAATTTTCAGTGAGAGGTCTTCGGTCGGAGAGAGACATAAAACTTACAGCAACCGAAAAGTCCTGGCGACCCGAGCATTTCAAAAAGAAAAGGTGGAGTCAGAGTCAAGATGGAAACTGAAACCGAAACTAACCAACATTTCCAATTCCATCCGCCATTTCGATTCTGCTTCCGCCAAAGTAAAGAACCCCCAAACAAAAAGAAAGAAAAGTAGGATCGGAACCAAAACTGATCCCAGGCAAAACACACGGGGGTGGAAGCAGAGTCAAATCCGACACTAAAACTTTTCAAAGTTTCTGGTCCAGATTCCATCTCGACCTCGCCTCTGACAACATACGAAGAAGATGAGAAAAGAGAAAAAATAAGGGGAGAAAACAACCCACGACCCAAAACAAAAAACAAAGGCAAAACAAGTAAAAAGACGGGTGGAGCTGGAACCAGAATGGAAAGAAGATCCTGAAACTCTTCCAAGTTCAAGTTTGGTTCCAATTCCGATTCCACCTCCGACAACACACAAAGAAAAAGGGAAGAAAGAAAAACACAATCGAAGATTAAAGAGAAGGAAACATCCCTCGATCCCCGGCAACGAAAAAAGCAAAGAAAAGAAAAAAGGGCGGAACCGGGACCAGAACCAGAACAAAAATGGGAACTGGAACTTTGGAAAAGTTCCAATGTTTGATTTCGGTTCTGACTCCACCTTCGACAGAACAAAAAGAAAAAGGGCCCAAGGAAAACATAACGGAAATGGGGAAAAACAAGGAAAAAACACAAGATGAAGACCCACCCAAAAACTGAATGCCTGCATGTTGGCCTCAACCCTTGTGGGAGCCACATTTAATCCACGTGCCGAATTTAAAACATAATTTTCCACTGCAGCTGCACGAGAAGCAAACAAGTTATAAAATATGTAACCCTGATGCAAATGTTCCTCCATTTGGCCTTCATGAACACTTGAAGACATAGATTGCCTCGCCTGATTGAGCCCATAGGTGAAAATCAGGTAACATTTTGGCAACCTCAGTTGGGTGTTTGCATGCTAAACATGTAAACCAGTATCCTAGGCCTATCCATTGGGCATGGAGTCATTGGGAAAACTCAGAAATAGACTTGGAGTAGCCTTGCACATGGCTGTAACTCATTTGTAACTTATTAGAACACTTGGAAACTTATTGAAAATAGGAAAGTTGTAGAAAGGAAACTATCTAACAGTGCTAGAACAACACTTAGGGAATTGAAAAATTGCAACTAAACCTACCCTACAGTAACCAGTAAGAAATTGGTCAAACAAAACCATTCACAAGATGATTGAAATAGCTGCCCCTTCTTCTCAATATGCAATAATTATCATGCATGATGGCAGTTAAAAGAGGACGATGCTCTGAGAAATGTTTAATAAACTGATGCAACAATTTATGAAAAAGATAAAGAGACTCACTACCCTCCTTAAATAGATCATATGCAATGTTATTCAAGGGAGGAAAAGTGAATTGAACGTACTCTTCTTTAACTGCCAGTGCATCCTTGATAACATCTTCTATTATGTCTTCATGTATGGGTGCAAGATTGATCATTGGTGTTGTATTGAACTCCATCTGGGAAAAATACCTGATAGGGCAGCCTCTGGTAAGGGTAAAGCTTGAACTTTCCTTGCTGATCTCTTGCTCATGGGCTGCCACTTTATCATCTTGTTGGCTGAAAAGGTCGAATCCTTGTGGTTGACTTGGTGGAAAAGAAATAACCTTCTCAGCATGTTCATCCTTTCTCAAATAAACATTCATTTCTTCAAAGGAGAACAATGAAATAATTCCTGCAACACACCTTCAATCAATACATCAGCTTCTGGCTCCTTTATACACTAGAATGGAAGCTGCTTATAATTTTTATCATTACTGGAAGAATTACATTCTAATTCAGGCTTGTCTTTTTCAATGAAAGAAGGAAACAATTCTAGTGGTGATGAAATCTCAAGTTCTTTTGCACAATAGAATGGGAGCTCCTCTAACCAGATATAACCTTGTAAATCAAGTTCATGAGGCTTCTCCTGTTGTTTCGGCAACTCTCCAAGCTGTTGCTCCAGATCATCATGACTATCAACTTCTTATGGTTCTTTGCCATCCAATGTTGAACAAAAATGTTCAATAATAATTGTGCATGCTTCTTCATAAAGCTCGACATTGGCTCTCTCATTCATAATATTCTCAAAGAAATCAAAATCCATACCTTGGAGAAAAGTATCTAGTTCAGCTTTAGGCTTTTCTTCCAAGTCTAATGCTCCATTGTCTTGCTTACTGTCATCAATCAACAACTGCACAAATTGTTTGATGTCTTCTAGTTGTTTTGAAATTGCAACCTCGCAAGTGCCTTCCACTTGAGGAAGATCTTCAGTCAATTTTGAGCTTTGAGAAGAAGCAATCTGCTTGAAGCTTGGAATTGAAAACACATGCTCCTCCGACTTAGCAATTTCATTGTAGCTGTCCTTGCTAGATTCACCCTACCTGAAACTTAGAAGTTTGTACTTTGAGGCCCCCTCCTGTTGTTTCATCTGCTCATCCTTAGCTGCAACTTGTCTAGCCAACAATTCCTTCTCATAAATCCATGCTTCCAACTCCTACTGACGAATGTGATCTTGAAAGACAAGCTCCTCTTGCTACATATTATACTCATTCTTCCTTTCTATGTATAACATCCACCTTTGAAACTACAACAAAATCTCCCTGACGCTGCCCAACTTGGTATTTGCATTGTTAGAATCTTGGGACTGACTCAGGAGGCTACAAGGTTGGCTCAAAGTGGAATTAATATGTTGCGAGGGGAATTGAGCAGGGGTGGGAAGGTGGAAAGCATGATAGGATTGTTGATAATGTTGGTTGCAATGAGGAGAAAGACTGTTTGGAGACCTAGAACTTAAATCTTCATGAAATGGAGGAGAATAACCACTATATTGTTGATAACTAGACATTGCAAGGTAAAATATGAAGCATAAGCAAGTCTAGATAGCAAACCTCCTTAACTGTAGGTACCTGGGCTGCTGTAACCAGCTGATATTAAATTGGAGTCGCCATGGTGCTATTCGCACTGCCTCCAAAGGCTGATATTATTGAGAAAAACACTAGATTTCTCAATATTTTGAATTCCTCAATGATACACTGGTATATAGAGTCGCCATGGTATGCTGATGTTAACCTTTGAAAGGCCTGAATCTTACTGGTTGCATATCAAAAACCAATAATAGACATGTAATTTTAATTCTGACTCTTTCCCACCAGGCGTGCCAAAAACTATTATCAAATAAGGTTTGCACCCGTGCTAAAGCTATGAACTATAGCAACCTATTCACACATGGGAACACTTCAAGGTTGTGGGTGACCTGGGAATGAAGCGGACCTCCAGGTTATGGGCTGGTTCCCCTTAAGATAACTTGAAAATACTAAAAAATGACAAGGAAAAGAGTAAGAAGGATATACTTGAAATTTAAAACCTATCACTAATAGGTGATACACCAAGATCAAAATATGACAAATATTGTTGAAACTCACAAAAATCCCAATAAAACTAAACAATCTCGCAACACAGAGATTTATGTCTACAAAAGTGATTCTATGTAAGGTTCTGACTGTTCTAATGCTTAACACAAGGAAAACAATGATGTTTTCACATATATAAATGCAATAGAAAGAGATCACTAACATAAACCTGCACTATGACATAATATTCTTTACATCCAGTATTGAAAGGAATCTGATAAAATAAAGGATAACACAAGATTTTATCATTCAACTCACAATTAGTCTAGGACAACAAAGAAAATCAGAGAAGGAAATGACCTATTGAGAAAAATAAAGAGTCTCTATCTTACAAATTTGTAGTATTCATAAAATGAGTTACAAAGTCTGAAATTCCCTTTCTTGCAATCTCTTGACCAAGAACTCTTTTACAAAGACAAAAAAATGCCATATATACAACCAAAAAAATTGAAGAGTGTCGGCCCCCGCCCTAGGGTTTATAAAAACTGAGTCAGCTCCTGAACACGTCGGCCCTCAGATCTTTTTGGAATGAAGTTAATGTTGCATTCAATGTGCATCTCTCTGTCCATGTCGGTACCAGATCACCCTTAGGAGTGGCCTTAAGATCTTTTGCAACCATCGCATTAACTTCTAGCCTCTGTGTCCACCCTTGAACTTCCTTGAAGAGTTGCATTGAATGTTCTGAAGTATGGTCATTAATGTCAATCTACCTTTGCTAGCCAACATCCTAGTTGTCATTGTGACTCGTGGTCTCCTCCTTTCTGCTCTAGATCTTTCTGCAAGTTGACTCCCTTGAGAAACAACACCAGGCTTTCTCCTGTTAGATCCCTTCATAGACAAACACCACTGTTCGTCGAGTCGATCATCATCTTTGATCACAGAGTAGATCCATACCGCATACAGTCTGTTGACCCTCTTCACACTGGTCAAACTGCCAACGGTTTTCCTTCAGCTTCTTTCGATTGGTTGAACAAATACCAAGTGGGATCCTCAGACGGTCAAAAGTTATTCCTGCAAAAATGCATGTTGGTGAGACACTAGTTGTGTCTCCCCGATGCTTACAATGCTCCACAGTAGCTATCGGCATAACACACAACTATCGGTGAGATTTCAGAGTGAGCGGTAAAAGTTACACCGATGTCAAAGATTGTCACCCAGATTATCGTTGTCGGCCAGAGGTCATAGTGAGCTCCCAAGAGTCATATCGATATCCCCTTTTGATCGCCCAGGCTACCAGCAAGAGTCCATCTGTCAGGAAGACATCTCCTCGAGCTCAAAACACTACGTCGAAGGCACAATCCTTTGGCGAGACTTCAGCGGGTCGGCAGGACTTCTCCCCAAACTCAACTTCTTTTCCCCACACCAGCTTTGTGAACAATTTTAGGTGAGAGGTCTTCGGTCGAAGAGAGACATAAAACTTACAGCGACCGAAAAGTCTTGGCAACCTGAGCATTTCAAAAAGAAAAGGAAAAGTTGGAGTCAGGATGGAAACTGAAACCGAAACTAACCAAAATTTCCAAGTCCATTCGTCATTTTGATTCCACTTCCACCAAAGTAAAGAACCCCCAAACTAAACGAAAGCAAAGCAGGATTGGAACCAAAACCGATCCCAGCTGAAACACAGTGGGGGCGGAAGCAGAGTCAAATCTGACATTGAAACTTTTCAAAGTTTCAAGTTCAGATTCCATCCCGACCCCGCCTCCAACAACATACGAAGAAGAAGACGAAAAATGAGAAAAAAGAAGGGGAGAAAACACCCCATGACCCAAAACAAAAAACAAAGGCAAAACAAAAAAAAAGACGGGCGGAGCCAGAACCAAAACAGAAAGAAGATCTTGAAACTCTTCCAAGTTCAAATTCGGTTCTAGTTCTGACTCTGCCTCCAACAACACACAAAGCAAAAGGGAAGAAAGAAAAATGCAATCAAAGATCAAAGAGAAGGAAACATCCCTCAATCCCTAACAACAAAAAAAGAAAAGAAAAGAAAAAAGGGTAGAACTGGGACTAGAACCGGAACAAAAATGGGAACTGGAACTTTGGAAAAGTTCCAATGTTCGATTTTGGTTTCGACTCTGCCTCCGACAGAACAAAAAGAAAAAGGGCCCAAGGAAAACAAAACGGAAAGGGGGAAAAACAAGGGAAAAAAACAAGATGAAGACCCACCCAAAAACTGAACGCCTGCATGCTGGGCTCAACCCTTGTGGGAGCCACATTTAATCCACGTGCTAAATTCAAAACATAATTTTCCCCTACAGCTGCACGAGAAGCAAACAAGTTAGAAAATATGCAACCCTGATGCAAATGTTCCTCCATTTGGCCTTCATGAACACTTGAAGACATAGATAGCCCTGCTTGATTGAGCTCGCAGGTGAAAATCAGGTAACAAGAACTTCAAAAGTACTAGAAAATAATAGAATGTGATAAAGTTGAAATAAAGTGAAATATAAATGATAAAGATAATAAGAGATAGAAAGAAAATGCTCACAACCATGCAAGTGTTGAAGCCTCTAGCATGTGAATGTCTTCAATCCCTGCATATTTCAGATCTGGAGAAAGTGTTGGGGATGTATAGGGGTTTTCCTTAGTCAAACCCTCATTTTGGTGTTCCCACCTCCACAGACAGTCAAATACATAAGGAGAAATAGAGTATGCGAAGAGTGATAAAAGAAAACTTGGCTAGAGGATGAGAACTCGTATCACAAAATGTGGTTGATAAAAGTAATCCCCGCTTGAGGAGGAGAACCTGTATCACAAAGTAGAGATGTAATAGATAGGGGATGTGTGAAATCTCAGTATGCTCGCAAGCATAAGGCAAGAGAGATAGAGCTGCAAGGTTTAAGGAAGCCAAAGAGGGAGAGCAAGAGAGCTACAAGAGCCAAGAGTGTTGCAAAGAGTGCTTGGGAGTGCTTAAGAGCTTGAGGCTACTATAGAAAGCGTATGGAGTTGTGCAAGCAAAATAAAAAGAGAGAAAAATGCCAGAGCCAAGGTTGGAAAGAAGCTAGAAGTCAAATGAGTTGAAAAGATAACTTTTACAAAGGGAAAAGAAGCTTCCCAAACAGTTACAAGGCGTCCCCAGCTGTTACCACTAACAAAAATCGGTGACAAGTGGATAACATGCACAGAAATAGTCATTTGAATGTTGAACCATCACAGGACACCAACATGGCACATGGACGTTGGCACAACATGCTAGTGTCTAGAGAATGAGAAAAGCAACATGTTTAACACAAAGCTGACGCACGAGGGTAGCTGCTAAAAAGGGGTGTTGAGCATCCTGAGAGGGTAAAAAGGTTGATGCAGGGGATAAAATGAACCTACACAACATACTAAGGGAGTGGACACTAAAGCGAGTACAAAAATGTATGCGAAATTGCAAGGGGTGCAATTTTACAATATTATAGTAATGTCCAGTTTGGCCCTCTCAAGACAAGTGCTTGTGCCAAATTTATCTTAAGTGCTTCAAAGGAGTGTTGACATTTTGTAGTCTAGTCAAATTTTATGTCTTTGGTGAGTAGAAAAACAAGAGTGTTGTAGTTTTATTGAAGTCCTAGATGAACCTCCTATAATAGATTGCATGTCCCAAAAAGCTCCTTACATATTTTTGCTTATGTGGCACAGGAAGTGTAGAGATGATCTCAATCTTGTTGGGATCCACCTAAATTCCTACACTTGAGATAAAGGTTTGTAGAACAATCCCTTGATTCATCATCATGAAACATTTATCATGACTCAATGATAGATTATATTTTTTACACCTTTTCTAGATTGTTGAGTGCCTCTTCATATAAGTCTCCATAGGTAGTGAAGTCATCCATGTAGATTTCCATGGAATCATGAGCATAATCTAAGAAGACACTTAGCACTGCCCTGTGGAAAGTGGTTGGGGAATTACATAGTCTAAAAGGAAGAACAAAATAAGCATATGTACCCTAAGGGCATGTAAATGTAGTCATATCTTGGTTCTCTAGAGCTATATTTATCTAGTTATAGCCACTCAATCCATCTAGGAATGAAAATTACTTTTTTCCTACTAGGAAATCAAGCACTTGGTCAATGAAAGGTAGGGTAAAGTGATCTTTTCTAGTGGTTGTGTTTATATCTCTATAGTCCACACATACCCTTCATTTTCCTCCTTACTTAAGAATAATAAATAATGATGATGCCTATTGACTATCAGAAATAGGATAAATAAAGCCTACATCAAGTAGTTTTTGTGGTTGTCTTAACTATTTCTCTTAAGGAAAGTTTTGTTCTCCTTTGGGGTTGTCTAATTAGCTTGAAACTATCATTTATGTAGAGCCTATGCATTCACAGGTTTGGATCAATCCCCTTCATGTCATGGTAGTCCTATGCAAAGGTTGTTATGTATGCTTACAACACAGTGTTTAGGAAATTGTATTGTTCTTTACTTAATCCATTGTTAATGTTCAACATTTTACTTGACATGATTTCCAATACTTTGGATTTTGATTGTACAAATGAGAGATCAAGTCCACTAATGTTGAGGACACATTGTTTTGGAAAACGAGAATGGAACAGTTGGGATTTTTCTTTTGATGAATTTGCAGCTATAATATTCTATAGTGGATCCTACAAACATGCGAGACAGTCTTGTTGCTACAAGTCCCTATCGTAGTTATTCTATTGATATGGTCAATTAAGTCATCCTCATCTTGGGTTTTCAATAGGGGGTTACATTCAATAGTCATGATAGTTTGCAAGGAATAGTGGTCTTCTTCATCCAAGGTAGGCCATATAGTCTACTCTAGATCTTCATGAGGTTGGGCTGGTGGATATAGAACCAATTTCTTGGTTATAGTCCCATTGTATATTATCATGTTCCCAGATCTACAACCTATGAATGCATCATTTGTTGCTAACCATGGTCTGCCTAAAATAAGTGGATATCTTGCAAGGTTGACCTTTGGTTGCAAGACTATAAAATTTATAGGATACTACCATGAATCTAATGTTATGGCTACGTCTTCAATGATCCCCTCAGGTTTCATTGTTGACCTATTTTCCAACTATAAAACACTTGGTGTAGATCTAAGGTTAGCTAGTTGAAGTAGTTGCATTGTCTCCTTAGTCATGACATTAATGGTTTCCCCTAAATCAATTAAGGTGTTCTTGATAAGGGTCCCATTTATCTAAACATACACTACTGGACTTCCAAGGTTTGTATATTTAGGGATAGTTATATTCTCTAGCATAATATCAGTAAGGTTCCCTAGGACATGAACTATCTGAGGGTCCTTCCTCTTTCTCCTTGGTTTCTTAAGACAAAGGTCTCTTATTGTCTTGGTATAGATTGGGATATCCTTGATAGCTTTAATGAGGGGGATTTTGATATTGACATCCTCAAGTTGACCCAATAGGTCTATCTCATCTTAGGTATAATGTTTTGGAATGACTAGACACTCAAGGAAAGGAGGCTCTGGACTTGAGATAGCCTAGTTTACCTAATTTGACCCAAGCTCCAAAGGTGAATTATCTAAAGCTTCAACTATGGGTTCCTCATCTACCATCTTAGTGACTTGAGGGGATGAAGGTCCAACCAGCGTTTTCCCTAACTTGAGGTGGATATCACTCACCTCTACCCCATAAGTGGGGTATTATATAGACTCGTTAGTATATGCATGTTGGATAGGATTGTTATTGGGGCTAGGTGCAGGTTGGGAAGGTAATTGTGGTGCTCTTGGTGACTAAGATGTTGGGTTTGATTGATTGGGAATGATGGCCTACTGTTGTGGTTGAGAAGGTAGAAAAGGTTGTTGGTAATTCACATTTCGGTGTTGCCACTGTTGGCCCTTTTTCCATTGTGGCTACCACTGATTTTGATGCACTATCCATTGAGGGTTGTGATTTGAACCTTGGAAATTTTTTTGTGGCCATACATTTGGTTGTTGCTTGTTCCATTTTTTTTTAGGGTTTTTTCATTGGTTTTGGTTATTTGGCCAAGGTTGAGAATTCTAACCAGATAAATTCTAATTAGAAATTAAAAAATATGTATTGAAATTTAGAGGGTCTTGTGGCATACCTTGTCTTGGTTGTCATGGACTTCTTTGTGCAATATATAATAGATATCCATCTTCACCTTCCAATGTTTGAGAATCTAGTTTCTCTAATTTGTCTTATGTAATACTTTCCAGCCTTTTGCACTTGTAGTTAACTTTTCTTTGTCTATAATTGGGGCAGTATTTAGTAAGCATTGCTTCAGCCTCCTCCTGCTTCTTCTTCACATGTAGAGTTTCCAACTGAGCAGCTATATGAATTATAATATCTTCCTTCATGTTGGACATTAGGTTACTCTACTCCACTCTTGAAACCCCATTAGATGTCTTGCCAATGGCAGATGTTCTCTTCCTCGTTGACCTTTTGGTAAAAGTCCTTGAGTACTTTCTATAGACCTCGCAAATATCTTCAAAGGGTAATTGAGACAAATCCCCTACCCTAATAAGATTGAAGGAATCCATGCAATTATCATTGACTCCTCTTGAAAACACAAGCTTCAAGGAT
This sequence comes from Sequoia sempervirens, assembly GCA_007258455.2. NCBI lineage: Eukaryota > Viridiplantae > Streptophyta > Pinopsida > Cupressales > Cupressaceae > Sequoia > Sequoia sempervirens. The sequence continues at coordinate 170,303,819 of VDFB02000002.1, forward strand.
TCCTCTCAGAGTCTATTTTGTGGGTTTTTCTTCAAGAAGAATTGGAACCTTTCTACATAATCCTCCAATGGTTCATCCTCTTTCTGAGTCATTCTAAAAATTTCATGTCTTCTCCTATCCGCTATTCTACAATAGTCTTGGTATTTCTTCAATAATTTTGTTTTCATGGTGTTCCAATCTAGAACAACATCTCTACCCAGTCCCATAAACCATCTCATGGAAGCATCCTTTAAAGTTGCAAGAAATAGCTCAAGCCTATGAGCATCAATTGTGTAGTCATAGCTCATACATATGACATCAAACTCGGACAAGAATGTGTTTGGATCCTCAGTTACCAACCCATCGAATACTGGCAATGTTGAAGGAGGGATATTGTTTAGGATAGTAGCCCTCTCTTGGTTGGTAATTGGAAATTCAAAAGTCACATGTTATAGTGGATCATCCACTGCTACATCAGCCATTTTTTGGAAGGTATCCTCTATGTTTGCAGTAGATTTTGGTGAAAGGGAAATTTCTTCAAGAATACCCTCACTTTGATCATTGTGGTCACCAATATCTCCTCTAGCTTGTTGGTTTGAAGGGAGGAATCTTCCCAAGGCATCTCTTTACCTCCACATACAATAGGTATGACTTTGTATAGCAATGGCTCCTCACAATGTTAGTGAAATGTTATGATATTTGAAGAGATAAAACCTAATTATCCTAATATTGAAATCAAATTATAAACTAGGAAAGCTTGGAAATAACATAAACTAATCTTTGAAAGTAGCACCATCCCCAACAATGGCACCAAAAATGTAGAGTCCCTACTAATGTCCAGTAAACTTGGTGGAAATCACACAGTTCAGAGGGAAAACTTAGTTGAACATTCCACTTGAACCTTTGGAAATACCTTCATTGAATTATCAACCAGGGCTAGTATGCTTGTGATGGTATTGGCACTATATGTTCTTTCAAAGACTTAAGAGTACCTAAATCATCCTAGTATAGGTGTTACATTTGCTGAGAAATCATAAAATTGCATAACACTAAAGGAAGTAATGTTGGCACTATTGCTATAGGTACCTATAGTATAAGACTATAACTAATTATTGTCAAGAATTGAATTCTAGAATTTAACTGATATTGATAACTAAACCTAAACTTTGGAGTACAAAAATATTAAGCAAACCAAAGCATAAATGTGAAATGAAAATTGCTCATGACTAACATAAGAAATCTAATTAACATGCGTTTATGAAATAAGTGCTACAACAAAAGTAACTGTGCAGAAAATGAAGTGAGGGATAGTTACCTTGAGTAGCCCTTTCTCAAGTAACTGCCTCCACTGATCTAACTCAAATATAGCTTCTTATATTAACACAATCATAATAACTCAAAACCATTCATTGTACACAACTCCAAAATATCACATAAGATTTTGTTGAGATATCTTATTCATGAAATCATGATTGAACAATAAACATTGTATGTGTAAGAACAATAACTAACTAAAAAATATCTAGAAACTATATATGCTCTTGAACAAAAATTAACTAACTCCTAATACTTCAACCACCGAGCCATACATATAGGCACAAGGGAAGTTTATTAAAACAAGGACTCTAAATTGAAACCATAAATCACCACTCCCTATATATCAAAGTGTGATAAAGGCTAAGAAATCTATAAATGAAAAAGGGAAGAGGATTCCAAGTAGGAATGAGACTCTGTTGTAATAGAACTAGAATGTCGATTGGTTGAATCAGTCACATTAGACTCCTATCTACAATAGGGTTCTTCTCCTTTAGCATATTTATTGTATGTCATAATGATGCATAATCATCTTCATTAAGTTCCTCCATGCTATAGTTGTTGTGTTCAATTTATTCTGGAACCTCCCCTGCTTTTCTTTCTAGGAACTCCTTTGGTTGTGGACTATACCTCACAATTGTTGTGGGCTACAATCTACTTCCTCTAGGCTGCAAAGAGTCAATTCATAAAACATTCACACAATACTAACAACCATAGCTAAGCACATATATCAATTACATTTCATACATATCCACACATAAATTATGCAATAACCATCGCATCATAACCATATTTCCATATACTTTAAATTAGGTTCAAGGTTGCATACTAAGCATAAAAGATAGCATAGTTTAGGGATATGTATAAGATAAATGTTTGAGAATGTCTATGAACTTGCATAAAAACATAAGAAAACTATCTAGTGATTGGACTCATCACCTGGGATAATGATGCAGATTATCTTCCTTATTGTTGCTAGACTAGGTGACTTATTGGTCAAACTATAGGTATTATTGAGTGGTACCTTCCTAATCATTGTTTGAGATAGTTTGGGGAGACTCAGACTATCCCCCATCCTGAGTACATGGCTTCTTTTTCTAGGACATGTCAGGATCAAAGGTACTGGGCCTCAATGGTAGATGTGCAGATTGCTACAACAAATTTTGATCAACTTGCTCCATTCTTGTGTGTATATGTAGGAGGTCCTATTGATGTTGGTACCATTATAGAGTATGATACATGGTTTGTGGCCCAGGAGGCTAGTTAGGCTCACAAATCTAGGATGGGTTCCCTATAGAGACTTAGGAGGCAAAGGTTGGTTGCACATGCAGAGGTACCACAGGGTGATAGGTATTAAGATCAATAGAGAGATCCCAATGATCCCCTCTAGTACATGATTAGGACTATCAATAGGATCAACAAGTGGCACCACACATGTTGGGCCCAAATGTTCAACAAATTTAGGTGGATCTAGCTATATCTCAGAGATAAATAAGGCTTTCCAAGAGCAAGACCAGATACAAGCACAGCTAGATCAACATACCCAGGAGAAGGACACTGAGATAGCACATAGACGCCATTTAGGGTTACAGGTGGCTCAAGAGATGGCTTTTTTTCCAACATCTAGAGCGACACAAAGACACTAATCCCTTGATGAGGTATACATAGGATCTATGGGTTGTGCATGATGAGTTATTGTACTACATGACCCTCTACCTGTTGTGGGTTCCAACACACAAGAGGGATCCACCATATTCACATAGGAGTGACATGGGGCCCAACAAGTCACTTGGAGGCTCCATGGGGAAGTCCCATGGCTAGTCTAGAGGGAGAGGACATACAAGGAAAGTAGGACACTCATGTGGTCAACATGATAGGCAACCATCCCACCAACCATCCTCTGGAAGAGATGATCGATCCAACAAGGGCTATCTTTTTGTACAAACACCTTGTATTCATATTTTTGATATAGACTTTATGTATATTAATTCATTGGCTCTTTGTTGCCTCATGTATATTTTGAGATATATCACACACTTGACTTTGTATCATGACATTTTTTTTTTATATATATGAGATGAGCGATCCTTGGTTTGATCATTGTGTCTGTTGATCCTTTATGATGTATGCTGTATGATTATGATTATGCATATGTTTATGATGATGCATGCATTATGTATGAATGGATTGATCCAGATGTTATATGATATTCATGATATGAGATGGATATGACTTTATTATGATGCTTATGATTTGAGATGCATGTGAATAATGGTTTATGGTTGCAAGATTGATACATATATGTATGGATGTTTTCTTTTTTCGTTATCTTTATATGATATATGGTGAGCATGCAAGATGTATACTATGTATGTATGTTGATGGTTTGTGTATGCAGGGTGGATGCATGTATATTTTTGATGTCATGATACTTGGATGTTAGCAAGAATAAGATAGAATAGGATGATAGAGTAGAATGAATGAATGATATTGACCATTATACTTGTTATCAATAGATTTGCACCCTGTTGAATGCAAGATTCAGCAACCTACTGAAACATGGAAACCTTCTTTAGATATGGGTGATCTGAATGAAGAAGGAATCTTCAGAGTGAGCTGGTTCTCCAAATGATTGATCCTATTCTAAATAATTTCTGAGGAAAGGGATAAAAAGATGACCAAAACTAAAACCTATGACTAACAGATGACTTTCAAAACCTGATAATGATTTAATGATGATTCTGATCTCTTCCTCACAAACAGCTTTCAAAAAAACACAATAACTCACAACCTCTCATGAAAAAATTGATACATAAATAATTTGCATGAAAACCTGACTTGAAGTACAACATGCAACCTGTATTTTGAACTTTCTGCATTAAGAATTACAGTCTAAGGACATAACAAGGACTCTGTAAACAAAAATCACAAGATAACATCAAACTGAAATTGCAAGTAAACCAAAAATCAAGAAGTAGGAATGTTGTCTTTATTCAACTGAAGGAGAATGCCATAATTTGAAACTGAGTACAAAAGGTTAACAAACTCAAAATTGTGTATGAGAAGGAACTGAAATCTGAAGTGAGAAGAGAGAGCCAAAAGACTAAGTCTTTTCAAAGATATAACTCTCAAGAAACTCTAATCCGAGCTTACAAAGAAGCTCAAGGAAAAAAGCTTCAAACTGTCTCAAAAACTGCAAAAAAGAAGAAAAAAGCATACTGCTTTTATGATTAAACTGTCAAGCCTCTAAAAATAGGTTGAATCTACTTTAAAAGCCAGAAAAACACCTTATCTCTCCAAGATAAGACTCAAATCTGACCAAAAGAAGAAGTCAATATGAATTTGCTAAAAATAGCAAGAAATCATAAAACAATTTATAAAAGATTGCTTTATGATTCTGCTTTAAAGGATTGCAGATTTTACAATTTGTCTATTTTTTGCAATTAAAGATTATAAAATATTTTGCAAAAAGAATCACATCTTATCTCTTCATTACAATGTTTGATTTTTCTTATAAAAAAATCATAAAATATCAATGTATAATCATTCTCTCATCAATATCTCCAAGTGATTTCTCTAAAATCAATTAAAATAAAAACCCTAAGACATGATCTTATCCTTAAGTCATAAGATATTCATTATTCAAACTTTAATTGACCTTCTTCAAATCAAATATCTAAGGTATAGGCATCCTTCACTCTCCACTAAGGAAAAGGCATTACCCACCATAAAATTCCTTAATTCCATTGCCTCCTTTCAATACAAATAACCCTAAACCCTAGGAAAACAACTCCACCATTCCTCTAAGCTCGACTTAGGCATATAAAATTTCGGTCACCAAACATTAACTTCAGATTTTAATAAATCACAACACAAGGCCACCCTAATTCGAATTTCCACATGCTATTGACAAACATGAATATTCTAGATGATTATGATGTTGGGTTGAATTAGGGCATGAGAAAAATAAGGTCAAACCCTAAAATGATTCATTTTGCAATTATCACTTTGAGGAAAATGAGCTTTTCCTGAGAGAGCATGCCGCCATGATTGAGCTGAATATGTAGCTTGTATATTCAAGAATCTTCACCCGCTCCTTCAGTTAGTCGAGCTCTTCAATGGGTAAGCTCGGTTTTTGTAGTATTGAAATTCTTTACTTCATTTTAAAGCAAGAAAAAACACTATGGCCGCAGCCTGTTCATGCTTGTTTATGATTTCTCCTTACATTCCCTATGACTTTTCCTTTCTTGGCCAACCTGTATGAGCTCGTGTTTCGTCTGAAAACTCTATGAGAGAGCTTGCTCGCAGGTTATTGTTTCCTTCTATGCACAAGGTAAGCTATTTGTTCATAGCTTCTATGGCTTTTCATTTCCTGATTTTCTTGGTCAATCTGTTAATTGTAGCCACGGCTAAGACAATTTCTAGTGCATTTTTTTTTACTCTTTGTGCTTATATTTTCTATTCCTTCTGTGTTCTTTGTTTTCACTGGCCGCCATGAGATTCGCTCTAATCTTGAAGTCGAAAGCTCCAATGGTTGACCGCGCCATAGTCAAAGATAAAATGAACCTTTTTATAAGTTTTAGGGCTTGACCCAAAGGAAAAGTGTACACTCAACATTTTGAAATAAAACACTATATGGGTGCTCATTACTTTGAAGAAAAACATTGTATTTTGTCTTTCCTGTAGCAACACAATATGGGTACATGGAAAAACTATACTCTAGCTTAAACCCTCTCATGGGTATTGAATGAAAACTGATATTCTCCATTTCTAAAGCTCGACCCACCGAAGGAAATTCATATTTATGAATTTTGTTATTTATTTGCCAAATCCACACATGGGTATTCCCTACAAATTGTATTTTCTATATTTAAAGACAAATCACAAACGTGGGCATATAGGAAACAAAATATATTTGTTGTGCATTCAATTTGTAAGCTTGACCCCTGGTGGTTGGTGCTCTACTTTGACATTCTCGTAGTTGCTCATTGAACTTTTCAAGGGTAAACTAGGAATTCTATTAAATCTGGACTATGTTTCAAAACCCCAAATGTGGCTATATGACATAAACAATAAACAGAACTGCACATTTTCTTTGGTATCTGTATAAAATTTGATCTCGATTCATGATTTTTTTTTTGTAAAACCCTTGTAGCTACATGATTATTGCATCTCTGGAACTTGGTCCACTTCTCGTTGTTTGTTCAATATGCTACAGGATGCTTTAGCAGAGCTGTATGTATTATGCTATAGGAAGTTAAAGAGTTCTTTGTTCCTGGTAATATTCTATTGATGAAGCATATGTATGCATGTTTACTATCACGTTATGAGCATGAAAACTTGCCTGAACAGTATGAATAAAAGTGACCAAACTCTATATGGCAGCAAAGATGCCATTGATTTGACAGTATTTAAAACTTGCATTTCAGTTTAATTGGGTCTATCAAGTTCATTATTCACCTGTAGCTTTCAGAAAAATATCCACCTGATTGTTATGAATGCACAGTTGGTTTAATAGCTTGATAGATAACTATGCTTTACTCTTTCAGTTGTATATCACTTCTTTTGATGACTATATGATGTAATCTTTAAATCATCCCATTTATAATAAATAAGGGTAGCATGCCAAGCTCTGCCCTTGTGGGAGCCCATTTTTCTCCACATGCTTGGTCTTCGATTAATGATCAGCATCGTGATTTTACCTATACCTGCACAAGGAAACAAACAATGTTAGCATAAAAAAAATAGAATATGATGATCATGTTGGCATTTCTTCTTCAGCTCACTTCTTCTATACTTATTTGATTGTTTCAGTGTATGTTTGATAATAGGCTGCATTATTGTTGGTGATTCATGTTGGTATCTTCATAATCAGAGCCTCTGACATCTCCCTCCTTCTCTTACAAGTCGACAGAGCTCGAGAAGACAAAGGTGCACCATTCAGCGTCGACCATCGACCAAAACAGGCAATGATGATTATGTCGTTTACTTATGTGATTTATTCTTTCACATCTTCCATAGTGTAGTGTACTATTAATGATGCACTGTGACAATCACATCCACGGCTTGTGTGGATATTTGATTTCATCTTTTACTTTTCATTACGAAAAGAGAAATGCATTTCAATGCAATGTTGTAATATCATTCTGATTCTTGCAATCAAATGAAGCTATGTAAATATGAATCTTTTCATGAAATAAACGAAAGCATCTAGAATGCTCGTTTGTTTATATGCTCAATTCTGTACTTCATTTAATTCTGGAATATTTGAATAACATCTCTGCAACTTTGATTCTCTTTTAAATGCACCACTATCACTTGATGAATAATGGTAAAATATGTAAACAACACTTAAACATGGTCTGCAATTTCACCTGAAGATATAAAAATGTTCAGCCAGCTCCACCAATTGAGCTAAGGCGAAAATTTGGTAACAATACCAACAAATCTATAATTATTCCAGACCCTATTAAATAGGTGATGAGATAATGATGATTTTGATTTTCTTTTTGGATTATGTTTTAATTTCATCATAGCAATCCTTATTTTTTATATCGAAAATAGACAATGATGATTATGTCATTTACTTATGTGATTTATTCTTTCGCCCATCAGCCAAAATAGGCAATGATGATTATGTCATTTACTTATGTGATTTATTCTTCCGCATCTTCCATAGTGTAGTGCTCTATTAATGATGCACTGTGACAGTGACATCCACGACTTGTGTTGATATTCGATTTCATCTTTTGCTTTTCATTTCGAAAAGAAAAATGCATTTCAATGCGATGTAATATCATTTTGATTCTTGCAATCAAATGAAGCTATGTAAATATGAATATTTTCATGAAATAAATGAAAGCATCTAGAATGCTCTGTTGTTTATATGCTCAATTATGTACTTCATTTAATTTTGGAATATTTGAATAGCATCTCTACAAATCTAATTCTCTTTTAAATGCACCACTGTCACTTGATGAATAATGATAAAAGATGTAAAAAACACTTAAACATGGTCTACAATTTCACCTTAAGATATAACAATGTTCAGCCAGCTCCACCAATTGAGTTCAGGCAAAAACTTGGTAACATTTTGGCGATTTCCGCTAAATGCTTGCCTGCTAAGCATAGATATATGGCCTTAAAACAATCCATTGGGTGCGAAGTAGAATCTTCCCACTCTTGAAACTTAGGAACCTTGAACAAAAACACTCCAAATAACGTTAAAAGAAAACAACAATAGAACTGAAAGTAAACTAACAGGCCCTAATGGCCAACGGAACATGCACAGCAGCGCTTAGGGAAAAGAAAACTAATAAAAATAAATGTGTGTGACGCAATTATTCACAACAACACTAGCTCTAACCTATTCTAACTAGCCAAAGTAGTTGGTCAAACAAAACCATTCACTGATTGGGTGAAATAGCTCCCCTTTCTACAGAATATTGGAGGCTTGACATGATTTTGGACAACTACATAAAAAATAACAAAGGAGGAAAGGCCATGAAATAGTTGTACCACACCTTGAAGAATGTATACAAGCTAAGAAACCTCTTCATATGGAAAATAATCATTACTAACCCTAGGTGGCGAAGAGACTTGAGTTTGTTCTCCTTCAGCCATACTTCCATGCTTGGGTTCAACCATGATGGGAACCTTCTTGTTAGCCTCCATTTCTCTTGCAATGTGTCTAATTGGACATCCTGACATCAAGACAAAATTGGAACTGTTGCCTCTGATTTCACTCTTGTCAACTGCCTCACCAACCACAACTGCTTCTTGCCTTGGTTGAATCATGCATTCAACCTCGCGCTCCTCCACAACTGAGTTTCCCTCATTTATTTTCTCATGGACCAGTGTTTTCCCTGAATGGCTCTCATCACTTTGCTGCTCAGAACTAGGAATTTGGTCACTACAAGAATTCAACAGAGTGGCAAGCTCTCTACAAGCTGAACAGTCAGGGTCTTGACAATCAAGCATACTAGATTTCGAAACAAGAATGTCACTTTGCTCCTCAAACTGAACTGAGGCTTCAACCTCATCCTTGCACTTATGAAACAGAGGTGCATCATTTTCTGTAACATCCCCTGGCTGTCCAAAATCAGCTGGTAAGTTGGGAACCCACATGCTGTCTTTAACAAAAAATGGTAACTCGTTAAATAAATCAACTACAACTTGTGAACTATTAACCATTCCTTGATCTGGATTTTGGAGCTCTACAACCATAGCCTCCTCTTTCTCTTGCAGCAATTGCTCCTCATGTTCTGTATCTTCTTCTTCGTTGTACCAACTAGATACCTCGAAATAGTCGACTAAACTCTGCTGCTCCAATGAACCAATCTTCTCCACACCTGCCACATTCTCAAATTTAGCTGAGAAAATGGCACAATCAGCAGCAACTTTCTGCTTGGTATGTTGCAACAATTATTCTCTTGAACACTTTTCATCATTTTCTACAAAACAAGGCAGCTCATTAGTGAAAACATGAAAGGACTCAATAAGAGAAGACTCTTCTCGTTCAATCTTCCGTTGCCGCAAACGATATTCCTCCATAGTTATATGCAATAAATTCACTCTTCCAGCTTCTTCCATGGCGAATGATGAGTCATTTCCAAAGATAATAGATCTATTTTCATAAGGGAAAGTAGTGGCAGGGAAATTAGATTTCTCTGATTAGGAAACTTGGGAAATCTCTAGAGTTTCCTAGAGGGAAAGAGGCTGCTCTCTAGTGGACTGGTCTTGAATGCTCACAGGCTAACTATAATCATTTCCCATGACTTGCAAGGGATGATGGTTTTGGAAACTTGGGATTTCAAGATTAAGAGGTTGATTTGGGGAGTTAAAAGCACTATCCTGCCTAAAACTTGGGATTTTGACTTTAGGTATGATAGGAGGCTCATTTTTCATAAAACTTGGAAATTTTAACTTACGAACCTCTTCTTGAATAGGATGTTTAGAAATGGCAGGAGTTGTTTGGGCTTCTTGCTTTTGAAACTGAGGAAGCAGAAGCTTTGTTTGTGTAGCTGCCTCTCTCTCTAAATCCTCTTCAAACTGTGTTCTTTGGTCTCCAGCTCCTGATCATGAAGATAGGCTTGATAAGCCAACTCCTCTTGGTGTTGGTTACACTCATACTACCTCTTGATCTCTGCTAGCTGACTCACGTAATCAAGTTGCGTGCTTTTTATAATCGCCATCTCCCATTGCTGACTTGACGGATTCCTTTCTTCTTCTATTCCCCGCATTTGCCTCTTGTGGTTCAGCTTTATATCTCTGAAGCTCCAGTCTTGAGTATCTTGGGGCTGATTTGAAAAATGGGTAGGGGTGGGTGGGTGGCAATTATATTGGGCATGTTGGTTTTGAAAGTCCAAGGAATCAAAACCAACAACATTTTTACGCTGATATGGTTGATATGAAGATGGATAGGTAGAATTTTCATGATATGGCAGATAATATGATGCATGGCCATGAAATATAGACATATTGAATCATTCATAAGCTGGATCTTAAAACAAACCAGCACCTGATCTGCATGTGAAGTCAGAAACTGAGCTGCCAAGTATATTGTAATGAGCCTCCAGAAGGCTGGAAAATCTACTGCATACACCAAACAGCAAACTGAAAATTTTAAAATGGCTTGAATGTCCCACCGGGCATGCCAAAAACTGTTATCAATAGATTTGCACCCTGTTGAATGCAAGATTCAGCAACCTACTGAAACATGGAAACCTTCTTTAGATGTGGGTGATCTAAATGAAGAAGGAATCTCTAGAGTGAGCTGGTTCTTTGAATGATTGATCCTACTCTAAATAATTTTTTAGGAAAGGGATAAAAAGATGATGGAAACTAAAACCTATGACTAACAGATGAATTTCAAAACCTGATAATGATTTAATGATGATTCTAATTTCTTCCTCACAAATAGCTTTCAAAAAAACACAATATCTCACAACCTCTCATGAACAATTGATACATAAATAATTTGCATGAAAACCTTACTTGAAGTACAACATGCAACCTGTATTTTGAACTTTCTGCATTAAGAATTATAGTCTAAGGACATAACAAGGACTCTGTAAACATAAATCACAAGATAACATCAAAATGAAACTGCAAGTAAACACAGAATCGAGAAGTAGGAATGATGTCTTTATTCAACTGAAGGAGAATGCCATAATCTGAAACTGAGTACAAAAGGTTCAAAAACTCAATTGTGTATGAGCAGAAACTGAAATCTGAACTGAGAAGAGAGATCCAAAAGACTAAGTCTTTTCAAAGATATAACTCTAAGGAAACCCTAATCCGAGCTTACAAAGAAGCTCAAGGAAAAAAGCTTCAAACTGTCTCAAAAACTGCAAAAGGAAGAAAAAAGCATACTGCTTTTATGATCAAACTGTCAAGCCTCTAAAAATAGGATGAATTTGCTTTAAAAGCCAGAAAAACACCTTATCTCTCCAAGATAAGACTCAAATCCGACCAAGAGAAGAAGTCAATATGAATCTACTAAAAATAGCAAGAAATCATAAAACAATTTATAAAAGATTGCTTTACGATTCTGCTTTACAGGATTGCAGATTTTACAATTTGTCTATTTTTTGCAATTAAAGATTATAAAATATTTTTCAAAAAGAATCACATCTTATCTCTTCATTACTGTTACCAAATTTTTCGCCACAGCTCGATTGGCGGAGCTGGCTGAACAATATTATATCATGAGGTGAAATTGCAGATTGATTTTAAGTGTTGTTTGCATCTTTTATCATTATTCATTAAGTGATAGTTGTGCATTTAAAAGAGAGATCAGAATTTTAGAATGCTATTCAAATGTTCCAGAATTAAATGAGGTATAGAATTGAGCATATAAACAACAGAGCTTTTCAAATGCTTTCATTTATTTCATGAAAAGATTCATATTTACAAGGCTTCATTTGATTGCAAGAATTAGAATGATATTACAACATTTGCATTGGAATGCATTTTCTTTTCAAATGAAAAGCATAAATTGAAATCAAATATCCACACAAGCCATGGATGTGACTGTCACAATGTATCATTAATAGTACATTACACTATTGAAGATGCGAAAGAAAATCACATAAGTAAACGACATAATCATCATTGCCTGTTTTGGCCGATGGTTAACAATGAATGGTGCACCTTTGTCTTCTCGACCTCCGTCGACCTGTAAGAGAAAAGAGGGGATGTCAGTGGCTCCGATTATGAAGAAACCTATATGAGGCACCCAAAATAGTGCAGCCTACTATTAATCATGCATTGAAACAATCAAAGAAGTGCAGAGGAAATGAGCTGAAGGAGAAATATCATGATCATCAAATTTTTTTTTTTATGCTAACTTTGTTTGTCTCCTTGTGTAGGTATAAGTAAACTAACGAAGTTGATCATTATTCAAAGACCAAACATGTGGAGAAAAATAGGCTCCCACAAGGGTAGAGCTCGTCATGCTGCCCTACTCATTACAATGGGTTGATTTTAAAATTACATCATCATATTCATTAAAAGGAATGAGATACAACTGAAAGAGTAAACAAAATTATCTATCAAGCTATTAAACCAACTGTGCATTCATAATGACCAGGTTAATGTTTTTTGAAGGCTACAGGTGAACAGTGAGTTTAACTCGCTCAATTAATTCATCTGAGTACATTTATATCAAACATTGTTGTATAATTCATGTTATGTGTTCATCATAATCATATATGTCATGCAAGTTCCAGTTCATTAGTATTCTTTTCACGTCAAGGATGGTGAATAGGCATACATTATGCCTTAATAAAGAGTTTTGTTTTGATTTTCATCATGAAAGAGAGCAGATTTAAGGAGCAGTTTGTTAAGAGGAACATAAAAATGCATGAAGACTACCATGTTGAAGATCAAGAGTACGAAAGACAGACAATGCATTCAAGTGACAAATGAATAACCAGTTCCAGTTGACTGATAAGTAAATACAACTTTAAGAATCACAAGATGAGAAATTTTTGTTCCAGAACGACAAAAAAATAATAACAGTTTCATTCCAGAAGGTATTTCTGAGGTGTTAGTCAGGCATTGACACAATCAAGCAAGGTGCAGTTCATAATAATACAATGTTCCTGTTAAAAGCTCTGCATAAATACAAAAATAGAAAGCAGGAGTTTGATGTAGATTATATTGTGATTTGCAGTTTCAACCATGACAAGTTCTATCTCAAGAAAAGCAGCATGAGTTTGATATTTAAGTAATGCAAAATGTAGATTCAAGAAGGTTTTAAACAAGTTTTTAGTCTTATCAGATGGTGGTATACTTGTGTAGTGGGATGACATAGTTTTCTAAGTTTCAAAACACTTATGTGCTGAATGTCAAAAATTTGAATGCTAAAGAGGCTCAATTTTTTTTTTTACATAATTGTTGAAATGCGGAAATAAGAGAGGGGTCGAACCCAGTTTTAGCAACGAATTCCAAGTCTATGTTTTCCAACTAAAAGTGCAAAAGAAACCGTGGTGGTTGAGCTAATTTTCATGAAAATATTAAAGACAAACATATATGTTTCTAGCTCACCATGTGAGTTTTCTTTTCAAGCAGAATATCAAAGTAAAGTATCAATTATAATGAGTCGAACCCATAGGCTAAATACAAATGAATACACAGATTTGGTTACTCTCACAGGGGTTTTCATTTCTGAAGCCAAATAAAGACGAACAACAAGTACCCACGTTGGGGTTTCAAGTAAATATATTGATTTTCACCATTTTTGGCCATCCATGTGGGTATTCTTATTACAACAACAAAATAGTTTGTTCTATCAACCCAGTTGAGAATTTTGAAGTGAGGGAGCAAGGAGTTCTTGTTTGGGTCGAGCTCAAAAGTCTAATAAATATATTTTCTAAGATACATACAGTCGCGGCCAGAACATTCACAAAAAGAGAAACTCCAAGCCTGAAGGTTTTGCCATGGCATACAATGCAAAGAATACAAGACAATTGGTCATTTTGGGTCGAACTCATAAGAATCATACAAAAAGAATACTTAGTTTTTGAATCTCAAGTACCCACATTTGGGGTTTAGTTTTAAATTCAGGAAAATACAATTGCAGTGATAACCCATGTCTGGTTTTTGCATAAAATAGCAAGAAACATAAGATGCAAATTTCCTGTGGCGAATCAAGCTTCAAAACGGAGAAAATACAGTTTTCTTCAATAATTTCAAATACCCATAAGCGGATATGTCTTCAAATATACAAGAAGGAGAATTTCTTGTTTTGGGTGGAGCCCAAAACCTCTAAAATAATGCTTTCTATGATACACGTCTGGTGTGGCCTGAACATGGCCACAAATTCATAAGTAAAGGAGAGATTCTTTAAGTCTCTGAAGAAGGAAATATCTAATTGAGAGGTGGCTTACCAGTTCAAGACTGAAGGAGGATGTTATAGCCACGGCCAGACCCATATTGAAGTCTTGAAACTCAAAGCAAGAATCCAGCTCGAGCTCGCATGGGCGGCCGGTGAAGGCAAAAAACACAGAGGAAAATACAGAGAGCTCGAGCTCGAAGTTTGAAGTCTTTCAAATAAGCACGTAAAATACAAACAAATGTGTCAGAGGCTACATAAGCTGCGGCCATAAGGTGAGAATGAGCAAAATGTGAAGCCATAGAAGCTGTGAGTAAATAGATTACCTTGTGCACAGAAGCAAAAGCATAACCTGCGAGCTCTCTCATAGAGCTTGCAAACGAAACCTGAGCTCATAACAGGTCGGCCAAACAGGGCAAAGTCACAAGAGTCTAAAGAGAGGTCAGAAGTTAACATGAAGAGGTCGCGGCCTTAATGGCTTTTCCTGTTTGTGAGTGGTAAGAGAGCTCAAACAATAAACAAAATAAGCTTACCCATTGAAGAGTTCAACTACAAGAGGGTGCAAGTGAAAACATTCAAGCATATAGATTCTCAGGCCGAGCTGAACCATCATGGCGGCATGCAAACTGACAGAGCTTGTTTTTTCTTCAAGAGTGATCATTTGCAAAATGAATCATTATTAGGGTTCGACCTTGTTTTGTTCAAACCCTAATTCGACCTTATCATCATCTGGAATATTCGGTCAAAGCACATGGGGAATTCGAATGTGATAATCTTTGCATCATATTTAATCAAAGTCTTAAGTTTAATATATGTTGGAGGCCAAAACTTGTATGCCTTTAAAATTTTGAAGATTTGGTATGCATGGTGGTTGCTTTATGATCTAGAAGTGATTAGTTTTATCACTTAGGTTTTGTATTCTCATAGAGAAACCAATTTTCTATTTAGGGTTTTTGTTTTAATTGATTTTAAAGAAATCAATTGGAGTTTTGATGAGGGGATAATCACTATATTGATATTTTATGTTTTTTTGAGAAAATCAAAGCACTATAATGGAGAGATAAGAATGTTCTCTTTTTTTGCAAAATATTTTTAATCTTTAAATTACAAAAAATGGATAAATTATAAAATCTGCACTGATGTAAAGCAGAATCGTAAAGCAATCTCCTATAAATTATTTTATGATTTCTTGCTATTTTTAGCAGTTTCATTGTTGACTTTTCCTCTTGGTCAAATTTGAGTCTTATCTTGGAGAGATAAGGTGTTTTTGGGGCTTTTAAAGTAGATTTAGCCTATTTTTAGAGGCTTGACAGGTTCATCATAAAAGCAGTATGCTTTTTTCTACTTTTATGCAGTTTTTGAGATAGTTTGAAGCTTTTTTCCTTGAGCTTTTTTCTGAGCTCAAATTAGGGTTTCTTGGAGTTGTCTTTGAAAGACTTAGTCTTTTAGCTCTCCTTCTCAGTTCAGATTTAAGTTCCTACTCATATGCATTTTTCATCTTGTGAACCTTTTGTACTCGTTTCTCAAATAGACACTCTTTCAGTTTTCAGTAATACAGCAGAGTTCTTTCCATTTTCTTGTCTCAAGACTGGTAACAACAGTTTGATGCTTTGTTTTTCAGATTTGAAGCCTTAATGTCCTACTTTTATGAGTTTTTTGCACAGGGTTTCATGTTTTTAGGTTGTATGATGTATTCGATGTCTTTGAATCTTCATATGAATTATTGATGAAATCATGTATTGGTGAGATTGTAGGAACTATTGTAATAGAGAAATTGTTGTGAGTGGCAAGATCTAATTTCTGTCAGAAGTAATAAGTTAATCATCAGTTAGATTCAAATTTTTTTTCAGTCCATCTTTCTATCCCTTTTCCTTTGAAGTTTTAGAATAGGATTTATCATTCAGAGAACCGGCTCACTCTGGAGATTCCTTCTTCGTTCAGATCACCCACATCTGAAGAAGGTTTCCATGTTTCAATAGGTTGTTGAATATTGCATTCAGCTGGGTGCAAATCTATTGACAACAGTTACAATGTTTGATTTTTCTTATAAAAAAGTCATTAAAATATCAACGTATAATCATTCTCTCATCAATATCTCCAATTGATTTCTCTAAAATCAATTAAAATCAAAACCCTAAGACATGATATTATCCTTAAGTCATAAGATATTCATTATTCAAACTTTAATTGACCTTCTTCAAATCAAATATCTAAGGTATAGGCATCCTTCATTTTCCACTAAGGCAAAGGCATTATCCACCATAAAATTCCTTAAGTCCATCGCCTCCTTTCAATACAAATAACCCTAAACCCTAGGAAGACAACTCCATCATTCCTCTAAGCTTGACTTAGGCATATAAAATTTCGGTCACCAAACATTAACTTCAGATTTTAATAAATCACAACACAAGGCCACCCTAATTTGAATTTCCACATGCTATTGACAAACATGAATATTCTAGATGATTATGATGTTGGGTCGAATTAGGGCATGAGAAAAACAAGGTCAAACCCTAAAATGATTCATTTTGCAATTATCACTTTGAGGAAAATGAGCTCTGCCTGAGAGAGTATGCCGCCATGATTGAGCTGAATCTGTAGCTTGTATATTCAAGAATCTTCACCTGCTCCTTCAGTTAGTTGAGCTCTTCAATGGGTAAGCTCAGTTTTTGTAGTATTGAAATTCTTTACTTCATTTCAAAGCAAGAAAAAACACTATGGCCTCAGCCTGTTCATGCTTGTTTATGATTTCTCCTTACATTCCCTATGACTTTTCCTTTCTTGGCCAACCTGTATGAGCTCGGGTTTCGTCTGAAAACTCTATGAGAGAGCTTGCTCGCGGGTTATTGTTTCCTTTTGTGCACAAGGTAAGCTATTTGTTCATAGCTTCTATGGCTTTTCATTTCCTGATTTTCTTGGTCAATTTGTTAACTCTAGCTAGGGCTATGACAATTTCTAGTGCATTTATTTTTACTCTCTGTGCTTATTTTTGCTATTCCTTCTATGTTCTTTGTTTTCACTGCCACCATGAGATTCACTCTAATCCTGAAGTTGAAAGCTCCAATGGCTGACCGCACCATAGTCAAAGATAAAATGAACCTTTTTATAAGTTTCAGGGCTCGATCCAAAGGAAAAGTGTACACTCAACATTTTGAAAAAAAACACTATATGGGTGCTCATTACTTTGAAGAAAAACATTGTATTTTGTCTTTCCTATAGCAACACAATATGGGTACATGGAAAAACTATACTCTAGCTTAAACCCTCTCATGGGAATTGAATGAAAACTGATATTCTCCATTTTTGAAGCTCAACCCACCAAAGGAAATTCATATTTATGTATTATGTTATTTCTTTTCCAAATCCACACATGGGTATTCCTTGCAAATTGTATTTTCTGTATTTAAAGACAAATCCCAAACGTGGGTATATAGGAAACAAAATATGTTTGTTGTGCATTCAATTTGTAAGCTCGACCCCTGGTGGCTAGTGCTCTACTTTGACATTCTTGTAGCTACTCATTGAACTTTTCAAGGGTAAACTAGGAATTCTATTAAATCTGGACTATGTTTCAAAACCCCAAATGTGGGTATATGACAGAAAAAATAAACAGAACTGCACATTTTCTTTGGTATCTGTATAAAATCTGAGCTCGATTCATGATTTTTTTTTTGTAAAACCCCTGTAGCTACATGATTATTGCATCTCTGGAACTTGGTCCACTTCTCGTTGTTTGTTCAATATGCTACAGGATGCTTTAGCAGAGCTGTATGTATTATGCTGTAGGAAGTTAAAGAGTTTGTTGTTCCTGGTAATATTCTATTGATGAAGCATATGTATGCATGTTTATTATCATGTTATGAGCATGAAAACTTGCCTAAACAGTATGAATAAAAGTGACCAAACTCTATATGGCAGCAAAGATGCAATTGATTTGACAGTATTTAAAACTTGCATTTTAGTTTAATTGAATCTATCAAGTTCATTGTTCACCTATAGCTTTCAAAAAAATATCCACCTGATTGTTATGAATGCACAGTTGGTTTAATAGCTTGATAGATAACTATGCTTTACTCTTTCTAGTTGTATATCACTTCTTTTGATGAATATATGATGTAATCTTTAAATCATCCCATTTATAATGAATAAGGGTAGCATGCCAAGCTCTGCCCTTGTGGGAGCCCATTTTTCTCCACATGCTTAGTCTTCGAATAATGATCAGCATCGTGATTTTACCTATACCTGCACAAGGAAACAAACAATGTTAGCATAAAAAAAATAGAATATGATGATCATGTTGGCATTTCTTCTTCAGCTCACTTCTTCTATACTTATTTGATTGTTTCAGTGTATGATTGATAATAGGCTACATTATTGTTGGTGATTCATGTTGGTATCTTCATAATCAGAGCCTCTGACATCTCCCTCCTTCTCTTACAAGTCGACAGAGCTCGAGAAGACAAAGGTGCACCATTCAGCGTCGACCATCGACCAAAACAGGCAATGATGATTATGTCATTTACTTATGTGATTTATTCTTTCACATCTTCCATAGTGTAGTGTACTATTAATGATGCACTGTGACAATCACATCCACGGCTTGTGTGGATATTTGATTTCATCTTTTACTTTTCATTACGAAAAGAGAAATGCATTTCAATGCAATGTTGTAATATCATTCTGATTCTTGCAATCAAATGAAGCTATGTAAATATGAATCTTTTCATGAAATAAACGAAAGCATCTAGAATGCTCGTTTGTTTATATGCTCAATTTTGTACTTCATTTAATTCTGGAATATTTGAATAGTATCTCTGCAACTTTGATTCTCTTTTAAATGCACCACTATCACCTGATGAATAATGGTAAAAGATGTAAACAACACTTAAACATGGTCTACAATTTCACCTTAAGATATAAAAATGTTCAACCAGCTCCACCAATTAAGCTGAGGTGAAAATTTGGTAACAATACCAACAAATCTATAATTATTCCAGACCTTATTAAATAGGTGATGAGATAATGATGATTTTGATTTTATTTTTGGATTATGTTTTTATTTCATCATAGCAATCCTTATTTTTGATATAGAAAGTAGACATGATGCACCAAGGTATTAGGAACTAGGGTGACTTTGTATCTAGTGCATGGACTTTGACTCTATAAATAGGTAGGAGTATTCTTGTTCATACTTGACATGCAAAAACCTTGTTTGATCATGTGGAAGAATAAATCCATCAAAGAAAAGAGAATAACACACAAAAGGTATAAAGAACCTTATATTCCCTAGCCATTGTTTTACTTGAGACTATCCTCGCATACACATGACAAGTATTCACTGAGGTCGTATTACCAAAATATCTAACCAACACATCAAACTAAAGAAATTATCAATGCCCCATTCCTTTCTCTCTAAATTTTTTTTTTGTAGACATCATCAAGAGATCATTGAATGGACCAATAACATAAATCATAAGAAAATATCAAAATAAACAAACAATCAATATTATTCATACCTTTTGCAAAAGAATATTGTTTTTGTGTGATGTCTAGTGATGTTTATTGTAGGAAAGATATATTCGTAAGACATGTTTGGATGTTAATTTATTTTTTAAATGTTAAAATGCCATTAATATGAACATTAACTGACATGTTTAACCACGATCCAAACTTAAAAAATCACATTTTAACTATGTTTCACGAAGAATTGTATTTGTTTTTATTTGTGTTGTCATAGTTTGAAGGTGATGATCAATTTATTAGGGATGAAAGTTTATTATGAGTGAAAGTGAAATGGGATGGGTGATTTTATTTTCAAGAATTTCAATGTTTTTGACTTTTTAAAAAAAAAAAAAAATTGATGTTGTTTTTGGTATTTTTAGGGTTATTTGAATGTTTCAATTTTTCAACTATTACGAGGCTATTTTGGGTATTTTTCATAACATTTTCTAAATGTTTTTCCAAGGTTATACCAAGAACAGGACCTAAGGAGGATATCCTAATGCCTCAAGAGCTCATCAAAGATGACCTTTCCTATGTAACAATGTAGTTTGACTGACTTTGACAAGACATTTTATTGTGACAGACTCCCAAAAGACTAACCTAAGCCTTGGGGGCTCATCAATGATGGTCTTGCCTACGTACATGTGCAGAGGAAACGTAGTTCAACTGACTTTACATTTATTATTTTGATGCTTTTTGACCTATTTAGAGGTTTTGACTTGATTTGGATGTTTCTAAATTTTGAGATGATTTGGATGTTTTTGGGATTTTTTAAACTTTACAAATATTTTGATGTTTTTGGATTTTGAAACTTTAGAATTTTTTTTATGTTTTTGGGATTTTTGAAACTTTACAAATGTTTTGATGTTTTTGGGATTTTTAAAACTTTACAAATGTTTTCATGTTTTGGGATTTTAAAATTTACAAATGTTTTGATGTTTTTGGGGTTTTGAAACTTTACAAATGTTTTGATATTTTTGGGATTTTGAAACTTTACAAATGTTTTGATGTTTTGGGATTTTGAAACTTTACAAATGTTTTGATGTTTTTGGGATTTTTGAAACTTTACAAATGTTTTGATGTTTTTGGGACTTTTGAAACTTTACAAATGTTTTGATGTTTTTGATTTTTTTGATTTTTTTAATGTTTTTGAGGTTTTCAAGATGTTGAACGACTTAGGTGATATACAAGAATCACATATGATGACCATGTGTAGGAGAATTCCCCTAGTATAATGTTAATTTACTTGGATATGGGATGAATAGGATGATAGGGGATAGGACCAAATAACACAGATAGATACTTATTGAACACCAATCCATGGCAGGGATGTGAATGAATAGATGGAAGATGAACAAATACTGATTTATTATGAAAAGGATGGAAGTTGAATGTATTTGATAGATGGTATGTGGTACTTATTTACACAAGGTTCCTGTTTGCCAGGTTTTCACTAAGGTACTTGCCCAAAATGCTAATGAAGTGGTTTTCGCTAGAGGATGATTTTTCTCTTTACTGTTTTTATCCTTTTTCTTCTTTTTTTGGATTTTTCTATTTTTTTGATTTTTTTTCTTTTTTGATATTTATACCCCTCATGGTCTAGGCATAGAATCTTTTAAGATTCATACTATTGATCAAATCCTATAAGGCATCTCCTTCAAGTGTTACGAGCTTATAAGCTCTCGATCCATAGCTTGCTATTACAATGAATGGCCCCAACCAATTTGGCTCAAATTTCCCTTTGCTATCTTGATCTGGCATATTCTTCTAATTTTCTTTCAGGACAAGATCTTTGAATTGGAAGCATCAACCTTTTATTTTCTTGTTATAGCTTATTCTTAGTTAGTTTTGGTACACTTGAAGATGATTGAGTGCTTCCATATGATGCTCATCTAACAATTCCAACTCATTCAATCTTGACACTTTGTACTCCTCATCAGTTATCAGGTTCTGTAATGATGTCCTTAACAAGGGGAGATCGACCTCAATGGGAAAAATGGATTCAATCTCATAGACCAAGGAACAAGGAGTTGCACCAATAGGTGTTCTAATGCTAGTTATGTAGTCCATAGGGCAGGGTTTAATTCCAATTGCCAATCTCAACCAACGTCATTGACTGTCTTCTTTAGGATTTTAATGATAGTTTTGTTAGAAGCCTCCACTTGGTCATTTCCTTGGGGATAATAAGGGGTTGAGAAATGGTGTTTGATATTAAACTAGTTACATAACTCTTTCACATTAAAGGGTGTTTCATTATCTAAGATAATGACTTGTGGAACACCATAATGAAAAATGATATAATTAAGGATGAATTTGGAGATTTGCTTCCCCATTATGTAGGTCATTGGTATTGCTCCGATCCACTTTGTAAAGTACTCAATAGCTATGATGATAAACTTATGACCATTGGACTTGAGGTAGGGGTAATTTTTCCTATGAGCTCAATACCCCATTGTGAAAATGGCCATGGAGTGGTGATTGGTCGGAGCTCTTGAGTGGGAGCAAGGATAAGGTCTCCATGTTGTTGACATTACAAGCACTTCTTAACAAACTAGATAGACTCTTGCTCCATAGTCAGCCAGTAGTACCGTGTGCTTAATAACTTCTTACCCAAGGTTAGGCCACTCGAATGTGACCCACAAATTCCTTTGTGCACCTCTTTCAAGGCGATATATTCTTATTCCTAGTTAAGACATCGCAATAAGGTCTCATCAACACTCCTACGATATAAGGTTTTGCCAACAATGGAAAAGCATGACACTCTTCGGATAAAGGTCTTTCTTTGGTTGTGAGTGAGGTCGGAGGGAAAGTTTTCATTATGGAGGTAAGTGAATATTTAATGGTACCAAGGCAAGCTAGGACCAACACCATCGCACACAAATTCTAATTCTGGAACATTGAAAGCTGGTATGAGAAGTTGTTTGCTGAGGAATTCACATTTTTAGCTATTCTGAGGCATATCCAACAATGAGCCAATGGTAGCCATAGCATCTTTTGCCCTAGTATTAACCCTTAAAAAAAATTCAAAATTTATGTCAATGAAATACTCCTTGAAGTTTTCCACCATCTTTTTATAAGGCAAGAGATTGTCGTATCTAGTTTTATAGTCATTGTTAACTTGCCTTGCTATTAACCGAGAGTCCCCAAGAACTTGTAGCTCCTAAATCTACCATTGGATATCAATCCTCAACCTTGTGATTAGGGCTTCATACTCTTCTATATTTTCATGCAAGGGAATGCCAATCTATAAGACTTAGGTATATAATCACTTTGTGGGGTGATGAATAGTATACCTACTCTAGATCCATGTTGCATATGTGATCCATCAAAATACAATTTCCATTGGTTTGTTGATATCACGGTAAAAATTTCCTCATCTAGAAACTCTAATATTAGGGGATGATCTATACATAATGGTGCTTTATCTAGTTTATCAATGATGACTTATCCTTTGATTGACTTACAATCAACATATTCAATATCAAATTCACTAACTACCATGACCCATTTCGCCAAACAGATGATGAGTGTAGATTTGGATAATAGATACTTTAGTGGATCAATCTTAGAAATGAGATTAACTTTATGACTGAGCATGTAATGTCTTAGCTTTTGAGATGCAAAGACAACTGTTAGACATGTGTTTTCCATTGGTGTGTAATTAAGCTCAAATCCTACCAAAGTTCTACTGATGTAGTATATAGCTCTTCCCTTTCCTTCTTCATCTGTTGGAATTCCTACTCACAATTATCATCCCATTTTTATTCCACACCCTTGTGAAGGAGATGGGTAAACGGGTGGCACTTATCTGCCAATTGTGCGATGAATCTTCTAATTGACTAGAGTTTCCCTTGAAGGCTTCTAAGATGCTTCAATATCTTTGGTGGTTCCATTTCCATTGTTTCCTTGACTTTGGAAAGGTCCACCTCAATTCCCTTTTGAGATATGATGTACCCAAAAAATTTACCTGTGGTGACACCAAAGACACATTTTTTTGGATTGAGTCTCACCTAATATTTTTCCAGCCTATCAAAGATTTGAGTTAGCACTTCTAGGTGTCATTTTCTCATTACTAACTTTGTCAATATATCATCCACATAGTCTTCAAGGATCTTGTGGAACATGTCAATTAAAATTAAGTTCATTTCCCTTTGAAATGTTGCACCAACATTCTTTAACCCAAAAGGAATTGCATTCCAACAATACGTCCCCCACAGACAACTAAAAGTTTTTTTGTGTTGGTCTTCCTTAGAAATCATGATCTAATTATATCCAGAGAACTTGTCCATGAGTGAAAGCATTTCATGTCCAGCTGTCAGGTCCACATGATATCTATGTTGGCAAAATTAAAGTCATCCTTGGGACAAGCTTTATTTAGATCTCTAAAATCCATGTAGATACGTATTTCCCCAATGGATTTAGAAACTAGAACAAGATTGGAAACCCACTCTAGATAATCAATAGGTCTAATAAAACCTACATCCAATAAATTTTGTAGGTCCACTTGACCAAAAATGTGATTTGAGGATCCATCTTAATTTTTGCTTCATCGATTTCTCATCTGGGCTAACTGTGAGATGGTGAACCACTAATGATGTATCAAGACCAGGCATATCCACATATTACCATGCAAAGAAAATATTTCTCTCCCTCAAGAAGGTTGCCAAATTATTATGTTCCTCATCATCTAATGATCAAGCATAGAAAGTGACTTGGGGTGCTTCCTTTGTCTCCACATTGACAGGTTGTGATTTCTCTACCAGGACTGTTGATTTTTCTTGCTCTATGTTGGGGAGATTGAATCCTTCATCTGCATGTTCCTGAGAGATTTTTTCACCATTATATGCTTCCTTTATTTTTACTTCTTTAGAATCATAAAGTGCCACCTGGTGGTTTTCACTTGGTGATTTTGTCATGATTTTAAAATTTACTATTTTGTGACTAAAAGATTCAATCGTATCCCTAAAATAGGTTATGTGTCTAGCTCTATGTTGAAATGAGCTTTATGATCGCCAAACTGGATATGATCTTGAATGCACAAAAAAACAAAAATTGCCTCATCATTTTCGAATGAATCCAAACTTGGTGCATTTTGTTGATCCTAGTCGATAAGCTGGGGATATATAAGTGTAAGTTCACTGTCTTGGGTTGGGAAAGAGAAGGATGTGGTGACCATGAATATAGAAGCATGCTCAAAGATTTTTGTGATACAAAAGGGTACGTCATCAATGTTCTCATACTAAGATGTACTTAACCAGGAAGAAGCCTTATCCTCCCCAATAAAAGTATATGTGGTGAGAGGGTCCTTTTTTTCTCCCGAGGTATAACCAAGGCCAAGATTCTTTGCTCTCTTCTCAGGGACTATTGGTTCCTGTATTCCTTATTGTTTCAAGACGTGACCTCTAGTGCCTATATAACCCATGCTCTTCATTAATTGGAACCCTTTTCTACTTGCATCCAGTAGAAGTGAAACTCTTCTTTCTTGTCTTTCTCATCTTGATAAATTCATTTAGATATGTTTTCTTCTTCTATGATCTCCTTGTGTAAATCCCCCCACTTTTCAAATGTGGTGTTTTTAAACTTTTTGGATACTTTGTCAATGTGTTGTGGTTGACCATATGTTTTGGTATTTAATGGTATTTGTCCCTCAAAGAAGGAATCCTTCAAGTCATATTCCCTACAACCCAATTCTATGATCTTTTCTTTGATTTCAGGTAAAGTCTGCTTTGTACCGGATGTTGATGCCAATGTTGAAGGATCAACATAGGAAGAAGGTATTGTAACTTCATCATTTTTAGGAACTTAGATCACATTGTAGTACTTCTCCTTCATGCTTTTGCAGTAATAAAATAGTTTTGGATCTCTGTGGATTGTGATTTCTTTATTATCATAGGGAAACTTGATACATTAATGGTATATGTTGAAGCTACATCCTTAATGACATGAATCCATGGATGACCAAGGAGAATGTTATAAGGTAGCTCAAGATCTAAGACCTGAAAAGTAAATAATTCAATAGGGGGTCCCACTTGTATTGGTATATTGATTGTTCATTGTGAACTCCATTCATTATCATGCTAGGCATGGATTGTGACCCCTTTTGTCTTTTTGATCACATAATCTTAATAGCCCAATTGTTTGATCAATTGGAGACTACAAATATTCAATCCCTCACCTCCATCTATCAATACTTGTTTAACCTTATTTTTATGGATGTATGCTTTGAGATGAAGTGCATGGTTATGAAAAGTTTGAGATGGAAGATCATCTTGTGTGAAAATTATTCTATGTGTAGATGAAATATGCCCTAACATGGCTTGAAAATGGTCAGTATCAATGTCGATAGGAACTTACCATTGATAAAAGGGCCTTCTCTAGAACTTCCTTATGAGTAGGTGAGATCTTCAATAGTTCTAGAATAGAGATTTGGGCATGGATCTTTTTGAGTTGATCAAGTGAGCTATAATTATTGTAATTATCTCTTGGTGGTATTCTAGATGGTAGAGGGGCTCCTTGTATGGTAACTTTCCCTCATCATGTGGTGACTCCACACTTAGGATTTTTCCCTTGAACTGTGATAATAGAAGCATACTGGTCATAAGAATATATGCTACCTATGACATTATCATAGGTATGGTTAACTTGATTTTATGTTTTTCCTTTTCCCCCATCATTTCCTTTCCCATGGTCAGGCATTGAATTCTTATATATAGCTAGATTCTTGTTTCCAGAACTTTTGGGTTGTTGATCAACGCTAAATTCACCATTGTCTATGAGATCTTGTATGACATTTTTCAATTTTATACAATTGGATGTTTTATGTCCCTTTGTACAATGATAGTTGCAATAGTCTTCATCCTTATACCATGAGGGTTTATCTTGTGGCTCTATATATTGCATGTATTCTATAAGTGTTAATTTGTTTTCTTGGACCAACTTATTCAAGACTGTTTCGATAGGCTCCCCTAATGGAGTATATTTTCATCTTGGCAAGTAGTTGTTTTGTCTTGGTTGTTGTCCTTGTTGATTCTTAACATTGTTGAAATTAATCTCAAGTTGTGTCATCCCTGTGTGTTTTGTTTGGAAGGTGCATTGATGACAACCTTCACATATACAACCCCATCATTAGTAACATTCTTATTCTTGGCCCATATGTGGGGTTTGTCATTGAAACTAGATTATGGGTATTTGTCCTTGTATATTTGTATAGCTTGTTTTGCAATGAGGGCTCTTTCAATGTTGATTCTTTTAGGCATGAGTTCCTCAAAATTCGATACACATTGCATCTTTAATTGGAAAGCAAGATCTATGTTTAATTTTCCCGCGAGGATCTTAATTTGTTTCTCAGGAATAGGCCATTTGTATTTACTAGCCTTGTGTCTCCATCATTGCAAGATAGGTGCAAATGCTTCTCCCTGATTTTGTTTTAAGGTATAGAGTTCTTCCAATGTGACATCTACATCAATATTGTATGAGAAATGTGCTAAAAACTAATCAATTATTTCTTGGAAGGTTCTAATCCCTGGAGGTAAGTGAGAAAACCATTATATTTCTTGTCCACCCAAGCTTCATGGATGAGGTATGTGTCATTGTAAGATACTTCCATGCATGCTACATAAAAATCTCTTATATGTTCCTCTGGATTACCACGTCCCTTGTATTTATCAAAATTTGGGATCTCAAATTTTGCAGGGAATGGAGCCATCACGATATTCCTATCAAATGGGTAGGGACATAAATCTTGTATTGTGTATGATTTCTTTATCTTTCCTGCTTGAATATCTTGGATTGGTTGTGTTAAATTCCGTATTTGAGTTTATATGTCCAATGGTTCAATGCTTGGTGATGCATCATATGTATTGGATTGTGGAGATGGTATGTTTTTATTATATTGATTATATGAAGGATTGTTCAAATTGTTGCATGGTGGTGTGAAAGCATTGTATTGACCAAATTGATTTTGGTTCACAACATTTTGAAAGTTTGGTTGCAAATTTTGTTGTGTAAAGACTCTTTGTTCTTGTATTTGACTTTGCACTTGCGAATTTTGTAATTGTTGTTGTGTTTGTTGATATGCAAGACCTTTTGGCAGTGATGGAATGTGTTATTGATATTGATGATTTTTTGAAGTGAATTCCATATGACCTTTTTTTTGTTGATATTCTGGATGTACATTTTGTTTGTACATGTTATGGTTTTGAGGAGATGCTTGGTATTGATATTGTTGATGAAATGGTTGCCCTTGTTGTTTTGGATGTTGTTGTCACTAACTCATTTGATTGCAAAATATGATGAAACTTTCTGAAAAAAGATGTATAATTAGATGAATCGTCGGGTACCTGTGTATTTAATGTGAAATTTTCAAAAAAATTAAAATTTGTGCCCGACGTTCGTCAAAATTGCGACACTCCATGATTTTCATCGCTTTTTCGACGAACTTCGGGCATAAATTTTAATAAATAAAATTGAGTTCGACAATTTATCTATACTTGCGACAGTGTTTTCATGTATACTTGGACAGTTTGTGGAGGTTATAGGCCAAATTTTTTTGGTGCAAAATATCAAAATTATTAGATTTTGTTACCTGTCTATGATTAAAAATGATTGGAGTGTGAGTTTGATATTTTTTGAAGATATAAATATTCAAGCTTGGTAAATAAAAATCATGTCAGATAATATTAGTGCAAAACAAAATGAAGAGACACTTGCTAGATTGTGGGCTACACTAAAAAGAAAGGGTGATGGGAAATGTTATTGTCCTTGCAATAATTGCAAGGGCTTAAAGACGAGAAAATTTTTAATCACAACAGTTGAGAAACATTGTAGGCAGCATGGTCATGTTGAAGGGGGCATGATTATCATCCATTGGTAAGTTGTTCATTATATGTCTTTATATTGATTGAATTTGTAAATGTTTAAATCATTTTAACATTTTATATATATATATAAAATCACTTGATCATGATCATGGTTTATTTGTGTCGATCATTATTATAAAGGTGGAGCACCCTAGGGAACATGATATGGATTATCACGGCCCGGAGAACGTGGTTTTGCAAGCGGAGGAACATGGAGCTGTGAATATCGAAGATGGAGTTAATGATCCTATGGAAGAAGATGATCATGTGCCAGAAAAAACAGTTGAAGATGATGGTACAAATACATTGATCCATGACACATTTAGTGGCACAGCTAATCATGTTGATCGAGATGACTTTGATGATGTTCATGATTTACCTATACTTGAGAAGGCATACAAGCCCCTTTATGAAGGCTCCCAAACAACTCTTCTCTCTATTGTACTGTTGCTAGTGAACTTGAAGGTTATGAATGGTTTACCAACACAACAATCTCATGGATGTTAAGGTATGTCATATATGTCATATTTTTTCATCTATTTTTGTTGTTAGTTTATCACTAATAAATAAAGGATGAAATATGTACCATTAATATTTTTATATTAACAAATTATTTTTTTGTTGTAGATTGATAGGTGAATTTTTGTTACCACCATCAAATATTTTACCTCACTCATACCGAGATTTATCTACCATTATGAAAGATATTGGAATGGAGTATCAAGCAATAGATGCATGTCCCAATGATCATATTATATATCATAAACAACATGAATTTGCAACAGAATGACCAAAATTTCATATTAGTAGATATCGAACAAATCAACTAACAAAAAAGGTGCCTCGCAAGGTTATTCGTTATATTCCCATTATTCCACGTATGTAATGATTATTTAGGTGCGAAATCGTAGTGCAATTTATGGATTACCATGCACAAAATAGAAGTGGAGATGACATTCTTTGAATTCCTACGGATGGTTCTGCATTTAGGGACATGGAAGAAAAATGGCCACCCTTTAAAGAAGAACCTCGTAATCTCAGGCTTCCATTGGCAGTGGACGATGTCAATCCATTTGGAGAGCTGAGATCTATTTACTCGGTCTGGCCTATTTTTGTTATCAACAATAACATTCCTCCATGGATGTCAATAAAGAGGGAGCACATAATGTTGGCAATGATTGCTCCAGGTATTTGTTTACATCAATTTTCTTTAACATAGTAGCATCTCATTTGTCTTATTTGTTGCATAATGACTTATATTTTTTTCATTTAATAGTCATGTACAATAATTTATATATATATTGCAGTAAAATGGTTATAATAATTAAAGATATGAATGTATATATTGAGCCTCTTATCGACGAGTTACTAAAGTTATGGAATAGTGTCACTATGTATGACGTCTCTAGACCAATAGGACAAAAACAATTACAATTCCATGCAATACTTGTATGGACAATTTGTGATGCCCCAGGGCTAACACATTTTTGTGGTATGTTATAACGTTCGACTGCACTTTAATGATATTTAATTTTATGATGTAGATATCATGCATATTTTTTAAATAATTTATTCATTATATATAATTATAAAAAATGACATATTTAATCCAATTATATATGATCTTGCAGGTCTTCAAACAAAGGGAAAATTTGCATGTCCAGTTTGTGGTCCAAAGATGAAATATCGTCGTTCAACAAGTTTAGGAAAGCGGGTGTTTGATGAGTATAGGAACTTCCTCCACATAAATCATAAGTATCGAACTACTCAAAAATATCTTTTCAATGGGAAAGAAGAGACTACATCAAAACCACGAAGAATGACACCTCACCTATGGAAGTTGGAATATAATAGAATTAATCGTCAAGGTTATACATTGGATCAAATTGTTTATCTATCATATATGATATGTTTGGAATTTATATTTTTATATTCCATTTTGTTTAATCATGTTGTAATTGACAATGATTGTTGTTGTTAATTTCTTTAACTTATATGTTTCATGAAGTTCGTCAAGGCATTAATGGTCAGCTTCCACAAGGACTGAAAATTTATCCTAGACAATTTAGTAGGTTGCCCTACTATGAGCAACTACACATTGTGCATTTGTTTGATACAATGCATATCGAAAAGAATATAACATAAAGGTTATGGAAAATATTAGATGGATGGCATGACAAAGGAAAAATTGTCAAAATTTGTAGTGAGATTCAGGAAGCCAATCATGCAATGAAAAATTTCATTCAATTAAATAGCGATGGAGACCAAATTAATATAACCGCCCTTCCTTGGTTATTAACGGAGCAGCAAAGCAATGCTAAAACAAGAAGTCATATGAAAATTTTGATTTCTCACAGGATTTGCTGCGAACATAAACAATATCATAACAAAGAAAGGTGAATTTGGGTTAGGGATGAAAACGCATGATTGGCATACCTTCATTAAGGTAATTATTTTGGTATATTTTATATATATTTGTATATTGCATGTACTTTTCAGTGTATTATGTTTACTAGTTTTGGAAAAATCATGAAAAGATCATTTTATAATTGTTGCAATACGTTCTACCTCTATCTCTCCCAGACAATTTCGACAACAATGTCAAGCAAGTTATATATGATCTTGGAAAATACATGAGATAAGTAGTGATATTTGTTCAATTCGTTGTATAGATCTTATATTTTCCATTTGTTTTACTTGTTATGCAATATATTGTATATTTTTGTTAAATCTCGTTAATATATTTGTGCCTTGAATCACTTGTAGATGGTTTCCATCTAAAGAAATCCATAAAGAAGATATAAATTATTGGAGGAGAAAAATTCCTCATCTAATGTGTGAAATACAAAAGTGTCTACCTTCGACATTTTTCAATGTAGAAGAACACTACCTCATACACCAAGTTGAGGAGATTGAATTGTGTGGACTTGTACACACAAGGTCAATGTGGATGGTTGAGAGGCACTTGAAATTTTTGAAGGCTTTGGTTAGACAAAAAGCACATCTTGAGGGTTCTATGGTGGAGGGATATATGGTATACCAGACCATGGTGTACATTATTGAATATCTTCCTAAGTTCGCAGCAAAGATCCATGTAGATTGCATTTGGGATCCCAACTCCATTAACAAATTAAAAGGGGAGTACCTAATGGGGAAAGGTAGATTGAGGAAAATGAGAGGTAATTATAGGATGGTCATGGAGATTAATTAGAATACATTTTACATTGCCTTCAATTGCTTGAAAAGAAACAACAAAGAACTAGTCCAAATGAAAGAATATTCCACACACTAATAGAAAATTACTAGAATTGTATTACTCTAGAAAATAAATCGTATATTGTGGTAATTAACTAATTATACGTCATTTGTGAATTTCAATTTGTTTTGATATAGTTGGTCGAGAGTGGGATGCACTACATTTGTACTTCGAAAACAATCTTGATTGGATGACGGTATGGATTGAATGATGTCAACAATCTGATCGTGCATTAACATGGGAAGGTGCGGCTTCATTGGTTAAAGAAGTTCATCGTAATGCAGATTTCAATGTTACACCAAGGGAAATTGATTTAGCATATAGTTTAAGAGATAAACAGGTACATATAAATATATTAATCACCCATATTATTTAATTATTTTCAATTATATTGATGTATATATATGTTGAGTTTTTTTTCTTTGCATACATTCGGCCAAGAATAAATATGTTTATCAACTGACGATGCAATTGTTTTTACATGTTTGACATATTGCAGGTGAAACACCACAAGGTTATGTGGTGCAATGGTCATAAATTTTGAATCAAAAAGTTGAATGACACGAAGAAAACTTGTGATTCTAGGATAATTGTAGTCTTTCAGGTGACTAATGTTTCATCTAGAAGTGACATACATCCAAAAGTCTCAAAAAATCGATACTATGGGATTTTGGATGATATACTTGATTGTGACTTTAAGTCCTTCAAATTAATTTTGTTCGTCATCCAATGGTACAGGCTATGATTGAATGAAAATGATCCCGAGAGAGCTATTATTGAACATGATAATGGATTTACCATGGTTAATACAAGGTTGATCAAGCAAGTTGGAGATGAGCCCTACATGTTCTTCCAAGCCAATGTGAGTAGGTATTTTACTCAGAGGTTCCAGGTAAACTAGGTTGGTCATTTGTTGTTAGACATGATCCAAGAGGAAGGCCGGTTAAGTATAATGTGGTGGAAGAAGAAGATACCGAAGAACTAGAAGATGACGTAGATGATGATCAGGATCAACAGTTAGTTGATGATGTGACTAACGAAGATGTCAAAGAAGAGGAACTAGATCATGATGATGTAGGAGTTAATGTTCATGAAGATGATATCCGTGTGGATGATGCCATTATCAAAACTGATATCAATGACGACGACGATGATATGACCAATCCTTACAATGTCGAATTGAGATTGGATGATAGAAAAAAAGAGTTGGATGAAGAAGAAGATCAATGACATTGAAATGTATGAATTATGCAATTATATTATCTATTTGATATTGATTTCTTGATAGAATTATATTTGACTTATATGGTTACATAATTAATTCAAGATGTTTTTAATTTTTATGCCAATACATAATTAATTCATGATGTACTTTTTAATGTTGTTAATTCATGATGTTACAACTATTGTAGCTCTCCTAGAAATTTCCATATGATCAAATCCTAATTACTCTATGACTATTTATGATTAGATATTATTTGATCATATCTTTGGTTATTTCATTCCCAAAAAATTAGTGTTTCCTCATGTTGACCCCACATAGTGACATGTGAATGGGGCCAACGTTGAAATTTTTTCAATTTGTGCTTGTATGGAGTGAAACTTGACATGGTTAGCCTAGACACATGTGTTGATGATATAGGAGGGTTTTGAGACTCAAACATGATGTCATGCCATATAAAGGCATCTCGTCCTTCCTAATAATACAAGTTACCTTATTCTTCATCTCTTTCATATATTGTTCCTAATTATCAAATGGTGGTAAGTGATTATTCCCTTATATATCATTGTATAATTATTTTTTTCTATATTAATTTATATATTTTTATTATATTATGTGGAGCTCCAAAAAGTCAAAGAGGATTTCAAGTTAGTAGGTTCAAAATAAAAAAAATCGTCACTTGCCTCTCTATCTACTCAATAATCAAAAGTCCATCAACTCTTCCATCCTAGTTGAGTGGACTGATTATATTATGATTTTTTTGTTCCTATATAGCTTTCTTGTACATGTATTTTGTATTACTAACATGTGACATTGTATGCATATATTGCTTTCTTGTATATATTATAGTTTTACCAACATATACTATTGTATGCTTGCATGGCTTCTTAGTTAATATATATTTTTTTATTATTGATCTTTTTTATATTTTCTATAAGTTATTATTAGATGATATACATTGGATTCCTTTTAATTTTTTATATTTGAAGAAGATATATCTATATATGTATCACTTATGTTTTTATATTTAGGTTTAAGGTATGAATTTAAGGTTCTTACAATGAATTTTCAACCAATGGTATTATTCTATCCTATCTCTACCATTCTAGTTCTAAACTAAAACATACAAATCAAACTTAAATATTAATTTGAATTTCACATGTTATTTTAATTTTTGGCCCCACGCGCGTAGGAGCACGACATAGCTTAGTGCACCGAGACCCTAACTGGAAAAATAGGGTAGGAGGAAAGCCAGAGCGATGAGGTTGAGGGCACTTAGAAAGGGAAAATCGACAACCAAGGGGAAATGAGTAATGTAAGTGATTTATATCTTTTATACTGGCACCCCCATTCTCTTTAACCTGCAATTTTCATGCCTTTCCAAAGATCTTGTCATACATTGGCACCCCCATTCTCTTTAACCTATAATTTTCATGCCTTTCCAAAGATCTTGTCGTACATTTTTTGTGATTCGATGACTAAGAGCATCTTCCATAATGAAAAATAGTAGAGTTGTGGGGTAGGTCATTGCTTGATAAAATATCTCCATTCCTCCCTTCCAAGCATTTCTTAGAGGTAATAGTTGTCCACTTCTTCTCTTTATTAAGGAATTCTCTGTGAAATTTTAGCATTAATAGCTAGATTAAAATCATTGATCAGCCTTAACCCCAACCCTCTCTTATTCTTGGGTTTAGAAACAAACTCCAAAGCCAACATAGGGATACATTTTTTTATCTTCCACTTTTGACCAAAAGCACTATTTTCCACATTGTCGATAATTTTCACAAGCATATGCAACAAACTTGTATTGTATGCTGCAAGATTTTGAAGAGTAGCCTTAATAAGTTGAAGCTTGCTAGCTTGACTTAAGAGAGAGATTTTCCATCATGCAAGTTTGTGTTGGAATCAATCCAACAGGATATTCAAAAAAGTATTTGGGATTGGGCCCTTAAAGAGTTGCATCCCAAGGTAGAAGGATAGGATAGATCCTATTTGACATGCAAGAATGTTGGCAATTTTTCAGTTGTCTCGTAGGAGAAGCATTGAAAAAAAATATGGTACTTTTAGGAAGGTTGATTTATTTCCTCGAGGAATTATCATATTTACATAAAACTTGTTGTATTTCTTTTGCTTCCATAATTGAGGCTTCAACAACCACAACGGTATTGTTCACAAATTGATAATGGGAAATGGGGACACTAGTTGAAGTGGGTTTCTCACCTTAACTTTCCTTGAATAATCACTTATTGAAGGATTCTTCCCAAAGCTTCACTATCATCTCTTAACTCATTCCTAGAATGTGGATTTCCTTTTATGAGGTGTTTAGTTGAGCCATAACTTCAGATTTCTTTTAAAAAATGTTACCTACAAGTGAATTCTTATTCCATCTTATAACATTAAGCTTGACATTGTTTAGCTTCTCAACAATTTGGAACATAGATGATCCTTCCACTTTTATGTTCCATCATTTAGCTATTTTATTAGCCAAATCGGGATGTTGAGTCCATATTTTTTCAAATTGAAAAGGAAAACCTTTTTTTGTTCCCATTTTTTCAACATAGAAAAAATAAAGCCAATAGTTTTGTTCATTACAACGCAACCCTTCATTAGAGACAGTATTAACAACCAAGTTGCCTCTAAAGATATGGTTAATTTTTGTTTTAGAGAAACCCCTAATCATACTTATGCAGTCATCCATCATGTTTTTGATCCTCCAAGGTGAGAAAAAATTACCTTTCAAGATTTGTATAATCAAATTTTAGCCCTATGTTCAATCTCGACATTAAAGTAACCCTTATTAATCCCTACTAGGAAGCAATAGTTCCAGCCTCATTATTGGATTTTTTGTTGATATACGTAATGCACCCAAGCCAAGACACCAACATAATTAAAATTTTTGAGACTAGTGTAGACCCAGGGGTGTGACTAAATATCCAACCTCAATTTGATTCAAATACAAACAAAGTGTCTATTTTCAACACAATACCCTCACTAGGATACTAGGCCTCAAATCACATCCTTTGATGAAATTATTGAATGAGGCTATACACAAGCCACAAAATCATGGATTAAGCACTGACATAAGTCCCTAAACATTGTCCCAACGAATTCCACAAGGTTTTTTTACAACATTCATGTGTTTCATTAGTTTTTCCTACCAAAAAGGCTACAAAATTACCCCTATTTTACAAAGGAAGGCCTTTCCAACCGCTTGGTTATGTTCCACAACCTTTTGAAAGACATTTTTATGACACAAAACATCATATTTCACCATTGTTGGGCTAAACCATGCCCCTTTTGTCACTGTTCTACAAAACCCTCCATTTTCCCTCAATACCCTAGAGTTTTAGAGAAACACCATATACCCGACCTCCCTAACTCAACTATTGTCTTCAACACATTAGAATCATCCTAAAATAGGACAAAAAACCTTCATTCATACTGTTCCATTCATAAAATTGACAAACCCTGACTTAACAACCACAAATTCACAAGAAAATTGCCCCTGTCATCCCTAGGGCATCACTTCAATGTCAAGTCTCTTGCTTTAATAGACCCCTAAATGAAATGAACCTCTATCCTACCATGTTTCACACCAATCCACCAAGTTACAGTTCCAAGACAATGGTTGGATTGGTGGATCTCATTTGTTTTTATCCCTCAAACCCTTACACAGGCAAAACAGGGCAGTCCCTGTATTTGATTGTTTTCTCCCATAAAACAGTGATTTAGCACTTCAAAACAAATGAAAATGAAAGGGAACACATATATTTATCTACACCAATGATCTTAGAGCATTTCAGCTTGTACAAATCTGTACAGCACAAAAGAACTTCATGAAAATAGTAAAAACACAGAAAATTGCTTCAAGAACGTGGTATTTGATATGAAATTTCGGTATCAAATCCTCCAACAACATTTTATCAGGCCTTGGAAGGATTTTTAAATCATCTCAGACCCCAACTACCTTCAACCAACATCCATAACTGACTTACAAACACTTAACAACCTGTTATTTTGCAAAATTGCAATTTTGACAACTTTTAATGTCAACAATTGCAACTTTTTACATTATCATCTAGATGACTTCCAAGCACCCCAAACACATTGAAAATAGTATTGTTAGACCTTATTCACCTTGAATACATGACTCCTTCCATTGATAATTGTTTACAATATGGATCAATGAAATAATAAAATAGTCTTGTTAGACCTTATTGTGTATAAGAAAACCTATTATACCTACTTTGACAATATTTGACCTTCATTGATAATTTTGATCTTGTTTACAATATGGATCAATGAAATAATAAATGATCTCTTAGACCTTATTAAAACATCAAAAAAAATTGAAAACCTCCCTAGACACTTCTATGATCAACCTCTAATGCTCCAGTTGTGAACATAAGGTGTAGGTGCTCCTACATAAGAGACTCCCCAATGAGTTATGCTTAAATCGCACGGAGTTGTCTTCCATTGATTGTAGAACATATTATTGACCCCCATTCACAAAAAATAATATGGTTTCTTGTGCACAAAAGTGGAGAAACTCAAAGATAGGGCCTTAGCAACATTTAAAATTTAAAATTTCATTCTTCCTTTCTTATCATGCAAACTTGTGACTCAACAAAACAAGTATGCAAGGCCAACAACTTCAAAGCTAAGAATGGCAGATTGCTAAATGTTTAACCTTTTTGCTTTGCAATGGGATGGGAATACAATATGATAGAAGTGGGATAAGAAATTTATCGTTTGAAGCATCAAACCAATATGAAAAGATGAAAGAAAGTGCTAACCCCTTAAACTGAAAAAGTTTCTTTTAACTTTAAGTTTGTTGGGAAGCCAATTCTTTTAAGTTATCAAATCCTACCATCATACATAATCAAAATGTTGTTGTTTCAAATGACTATGAGCACTAACTTTCACTATTTGAAAATGTTGAAACCTTGTCATAGAGAACTAGAACATTGATGCAACCACTCATCCTACCTTAAAACATACCAAAAGTCTCCTAGCAATTAGACATGGGAAGATTTAAGATGACTTAAACAATTTTTATTGCCAAAGCATAAAATTATGATGACTTAACCAAGCCTAGTACACACTCCCTCCCTGTTAACCACTTAGACATATAGAGTTTATTAGTGGACAACTGAACCACCTCACACATGCACCTGAATTATGTCTATTAGTGTTCTAATTCATCTTTTTCAAGACAACTTAAACCAAAATATTATGTATGGTGAAACCATTCTTCTGCACACTATAGAAAATTTCAATGGAAATTTGCATTAAATTTGCATTAAATGTAAATTTGTTGCTATTTTTAGTCATGTAGGTGTCCAATAAACCACTTGGTGGTGTTTCCCTTCAAGTTTATTTACTTGAATGAAGAGAAAAAGTCCTTTGATTACAATTAGAGAATACATTTGAGGCCATGATTGTGTAACTGGTGGACCAAAGTCACATTTAACACTTGTTACAAAGTTTGGGAGTTAAAACGTTAAGTAGAAGTCTAGTAAATCAAATAACTTGGATTAAGACTATGAGACTGTGAGAATGATAATGACTATCATTCATTACCTTTTCCCCTCATTTGTCATGAAAAAATCCTTGGAACATTGCCATACATTGTTCATGTAGGAAAATTCATCACTGAGTCTAGGTTTTTTAGGCTTCCATAGCCTCAGCTACTGTGAACTACATCTCCCAAACTCCATGTTTGTGTTAGGTTGTAAAATAATGAAATTTTAAAGTTATTAATTGCAAGGGATAGTCTCCTTCATACATTGATTTGATTTGTGATGGAAACATTTGGACGGTACTAACAATAACTTGCAAACTATCAAGACTTGATTACCTTATAACCTGTCAAATTCTAGGGATGAAATGATAGATTAATCATAATATCACCTTGGGATCACATCACCATGAAATAACTTCATCCAACATCCTTATGAGTGCACATACCACAAAATAAGTATTTGTCAGATCTGCCTTCCTCGAGCGAGGGAAATTCGGGAAGAGAATAGGAAAGCGAGACATGTAGTAGGTCTAAAAGAGGGAGATCAACTAGAGGTCAAAAGATTAGAAGAAAATTTTGTAAATGCATGGATTTTTTTCTTGCTGAAGGGGGGTCATGTTCTTATGATGATGAGAGCATAGAAGAAATCGATGTGCCCTTGAGGTACAAACATCTATGGAAACAATGGGTACCCAAGGAACTTCCTCCAATAACCACTGATTTTTTTGTCAACGAGAGGATATATCGCATAGCACCATCGTCATTACATGGTTTGGGCCTATTTTGCATGGATGGCATAAAGGTCTGTTACGAAAAAGTAACTGAATTGATGGAGTATGTCAGACCCCGTTACAGTTACAAAGATTGGATGCAGCTGGTTCGATATACACAAAGTATGCGTAGGTTACATGCACTATCGGCAAATTATATCTGCTAAAGATAAGGATCAAAATAAAGGAGTGGCTATGTACATTGACAAAAGGCCAAAAGCATCAAGGAATATTGTAAGGTTTATAAATAGTACATGACCTAAGTCCATGAATAAGTAGCAATTGCATATTAGTATACGAGGGAAATAGTGTGATAGTATGTGCAATAAAAGATGTCTTGTGGGGAAGAGTAGCTGTCGATTTAATTTGGATGCAGCATGAATGCACAAAACACAGTTACTATGGGGGTGGTACGTACTATATACCATTTTACCCAACCTCCAATTAATGACTCCAATATACCATTTTATTATTATGTTTTTTTTCATAAGTCTATTGGATTCATTTCGGTAATATTTTTTTATACTTAATTTTTGTCACAGTGGGACACTGATCATATGGGGAAGGCTCTGACCTAGAGCACAGATCCTGATGCATCTTTAGGCTCTTCTACCCAACAAGTTTACCTCATTGTAATTGTACAAATTAGATACGAGCAAAATATTTTATTATTATGTTTTTTTCATAAGTTTATTGGGTTAATTTCGATAATGTTTTTAATATTCTTGTTGTAGTCGGTTGATCAAGGAAAGGCACTAGCAGTAGAGGAGAGCATCCATAGGGAGGTGCAGTCACTATTATGTGATGATGACATCGCATATTCTGCAAACCCTCTAGATATGATAAGGAAGACCCAAAAAAAATGCAATAAAGAAATCCTTTAGTTGTTATTCATAGTGCCTCAAACAGATGAGATAAGAGAAAGGGTTAAAATATTGATTGAGAGAGCACATAACTTGCAAGTAAGCTATCATGAGATATTTAATTATAACATTCATGGTTTTATATTTTGTACTCTTTTATGTCATGAACTTAAATATGTGTTATTTTTACAGGATTTTTTGCATCCTCATGATGTTGTTGGTCATGATCAGGGTACTGCAGGTGCTGCCTGGGGAGTAGGGGTTGGTACAAGTGTCAATCCTGATCTTCCTGCGCATACATCACATCATCTGACCCCATCATCCATGCCTATATTATCGATTGAAATGTTGGCAACACATAGCATGCAGACATCGGGTAGTGCACCCTCAGGTAGCAAAAACATGCCAGAACATGCATCAGGACATGTACCTGGGGATGCAAAGGCCACTAGTACTGGTGATGTTTTAGCAGCATATCCTGGATCTTCCCGTATTACTAGTACGGGAACATTGCCGGTCACATTTGTGGTGACCGAGGATTTCGTTCACATAAAGATAGAGGTCCCAAGTACTTTAAAATGTTTTAATTATTATTATATATAATCCAATTGAAATTTACTTATTGATCACTCTTTTTAGACTAATGATCCCATGATCATGTTGTAGGAAATGATGTTTTTTATAAACATCTAAATGATA
>VDFB02000002.1:170345244-170414223 GCA_007258455.2 Sequoia sempervirens
ACAAATGTTTTGATGTTTTTGGGATTTTTGAAACTTTACAAATGTTTTGATGTTTTTGATTTTTTTGATTTTTTTAATGTTTTTGAGGTTTTCAAGATGTTGAACGACTTAGGTGATATACAAGAATCACATATGATGACCATGTGTAGGAGAATTCCCCTAGTATAATGTTAATTTACTTGGATATGGGATGAATAGGATGACAGGGGATAGGACCAAATAACACAGATAGATACTTATTGAACACCAATCCATGGCAAGGATGTGAATGAATAGATGGAAGATGAACAATTACTGATTTATTATGAAAAGGATGGAAGTTGAATGTATTTGATAGATGGTATGTGGTACTTATTTACACAAGGTTCCTGTTTGCCAGGTTTTCACTAAGGTACTTGCCCAAAATGCTAATGAAGTGGTTTTCGCTAGAGGATGATTTTTCTCTTTACTGTTTTTATCCTTTTTCTTCTTTTTTTGGATTTTTCTATTTTTTTGATTTTTTTTCTTTTTTGATATTTATACCCCTCATGGTCTAGGCATAGAATCTTTTAAGATTCATACTATTGATCAAATCCTATAAGGCATCTCCTTCAAGCGTTACGAGCTTATAAGCTCTCAATCCATAGCTTGCTATTACAATGAATGGCCCCAACCAGTTTGGCTCAAATTTCCCTTTGCTATCTTGATCTGGCATATTCTTCTAATTTTCTTTCAGGACAAGATCTTTGAATTGGAAGCATCAACCTTTTATTTTCTTGTTATAGCTTATTCTTAGTTAGTTTTGGTACACTTGAAGATGATTGAGTGCTTCCATATGATTCTCATCTAACAATTCCAACTCATTCAATCTTGACACTTTGTACTCCTCATCAGTTATCAGGTTCTGTAATGATGTCCTTAACAAGGGGAGCTCGACCTCAATGGGAAAAATGGATTCATTCTCATAGACCAAGGAACAAGGAGTTGCACCAATAGGTGTTCTAATGCTAGTTATGTAGTCCATAGGGCAGGGTTTAATTCCAATTGCCAATCTCAACCAACGTCATTGACTGTCTTCTTTAGGATTTTAATGATAGTTTTGTTAGAAGCCTCCACTTGGTCATTTCCTTGGGGATAATAAGGGGTTGAGAAATGGTGTTTGATATTAAACTAGTTACATAACTCTTTCACATTAAAGGGTGTTTCATTATCTAAGATAATGACTTGTGGAACACCATAATGAAAAATGATATAATTAAGGATGAATTTGGAGATTTGCTTCCCCATTATGTAGATCATTGGTATTGCTCTGATCCACTTTGTAAAGTACTCAATAGCTATGATGATAAACTTATGACCATTGGACTTGAGGTAGGGGTAATTTTTCCTATGAGCTCAATACCCCATTGCGAAAATGGCCATGGAGTGGTGATTGGTCGGAGCTCTTGAGTGGGAGCAAGGATAAGGTCTCCATGTTGTTGACATTACAAGCGCTTCTTAACAAACTAGATAGACTCTTGCTCCATAGTCAGCCAGTAGTACCGTGTGCTTAATAACTTCTTACCCAAGGTTAGGCCACTCGAATGTGACCCACAAATTCCTTTGTGCACCTCTTTCAAGGCGATATATTCTTATTCCTAGTTAAGACATCACAATAAGGTCTCATCAACACTCCTACGATATAAGGTTTTGCCAACAATGGAAAAGCATGACACTCTTCGGATAAAGGTCTTTCTTTGGTTGTGAGTGAGGTCGGAGGGAAAGTTTTCATTATGGAGGTAAGAGAATATTTAATGGTACCAAGGCAAGCTAGGACCAACACCATCGCACACAAATTCTAATTCTGGAACATTGAAAGC
The DNA here is from genome assembly GCA_007258455.2 of Sequoia sempervirens. Lineage (NCBI taxonomy): Eukaryota > Viridiplantae > Streptophyta > Pinopsida > Cupressales > Cupressaceae > Sequoia > Sequoia sempervirens. The sequence continues at coordinate 170,347,083 of VDFB02000002.1, forward strand.
TGGTATGAGAAGTTGTTTGCTGAGGAATTCACATTTTTAGCTATTCTGAGGCATATCCAGCAATGAGCCAATGGTAGCCATAGCATCTTTTGCCCTAGTATTAACCCTTAAAAAAAATTCAAAATTTATGTCAATGAAATACTCCTTGAAGTTTTCCACCATCTTTTTATAAGGCAAGAGATTGTCGTATCTAGTTTTATAGTCATTGTTAACTTGCCTTGCTATTAACCGAGAGTCCCCAAGAACTTGTAGCTCCTAAATCTACCATTGGATATCAATCCTCAACCTTGTGATTAGGGCTTCATACTCTTCTATATTTTCATGCAAGGGAATGCCAATCTATAAGACTTAGGTATATAATCACTTTGTGGGGTGATGAATAGTATACCTACTCTAGATCCATGTTGCATGTGTGATCCATCAAAATACAATTTCCATTGGTTTATTGATATCACGGTAAAAATTTCCTCATCTAGAAACTCTAATATTAGGGGATGATCTATACATAATGGTGCTTTATCTAGTTTATCAATGATGACTTATCCTTTGATTGACTTACAATCAACATATTCAATATCAAATTCACTAACTACCATGACCCATTTCGCCAAACAGATGATGAGTGTAGATTTGGATAATAGATACTTTAGTGGATCAATCTTAGAAATGAGATTAACTTTATGACTGAGCATGTAATGTCTTAGCTTTTGAGATGCAAAGACAACTGTTAGACATGTGTTTTCCATTGGTGTGTAATTAAGCTCAAATCCTACCAAAGTTCTACTGATGTAGTATATAGCTCTTCCCTTTCCTTCTTCATCTGTTGGAATTCCTACTCACAATTATCATCCCATTTTTATTCCACACCCTTGTGAAGGAGATGGGTAAACGGGTGGCACTTATCTGCCAATTGTGCGATGAATCTTCTAATTGACTAGAGTTTCCCTTGAAGGCTTCTAAGATGCTTCAATATCTTTGGTGGTTCCATTTCCATTGTTTCCTTGACTTTGGAAAGGTCCACCTCAATTCCCTTTTGAGATATGATGTACCCAAAAAATTTACCTGTGGTGACACCAAAGACACATTTTTTTGGATTGAGTCTCACCTAATATTTTTCCAGCCTATCAAAGATTTGAGTTAGCACTTCTAGGTGTCATTTTCTCATTACTAACTTTGTCAATATATCATCCACATAGTCTTCAAGGATCTTGTGGAACATGTCAATTAAAATTAAGTTCATTTCCCTTTGAAATGTTGCACCAACATTCTTTAACCCAAAAGGAATTGCATTCCAACAATACGTCCCCCACAGACAACTAAAAGTTTTTTTGTGTTGGTCTTCCTTAGAAATCATGATCTAATTATATCCAGAGAACTTGTCCATGAGTGAAAGCATTTCATGTCCAGCTGTCAGGTCCACATGATATCTATGTTGGCAAAATTAAAGTCATCCTTGGGACAAGCTTTATTTAGATCTCTAAAATCCATGTAGATACGTATTTCCCCAATGGATTTAGAAACTAGAACAAGATTGGAAACCCACTCTAGATAATCAATAGGTCTAATAAAACCTACATCCAATAAATTTTGTAGGTCCACTTGACCAAAAATGTGATTTGAGGATCCATCTTAATTTTTGCTTCATCGATTTCTCATCTGGGCTAACTGTGAGATGGTGAACCACTAATGATGTATCAAGACCAGGCATATCCACATATTACCATGCAAAGAAAATATTTCTCTCCCTCAAGAAGGTTGCCAAATTATTATGTTCCTCATCATCTAATGATCAAGCATAGAAAGTGACTTGGGGTGCTTCCTTTGTCTCCACATTGACAGGTTGTGATTTCTCTACCAGGACTGTTGATTTTTCTTGCTCTATGTTGGGGAGATTGAATCCTTCATCTGCATGTTCCTGAGAGATTTTTTCACCATTATATGCTTCCTTTATTTTTACTTCTTTAGAATCATAAAGTGCCACCTGGTGGTTTTCACTTGGTGATTTTCTCATGATTTTCAAATTTACTATTTTGTGACTAAAAGATTCAATCGTATCCCTAAAATAGGTTATGTGTCTAGCTCTATGTTGAAATGAGCTTTATGATCGCCAAACTGGATAGGATCTTGAATGCACAAAAAAAGAAAAATTTCCTCATCATTTTCGAATGAATCCAAACTTGGTGCATTTTGTTGATCCTAGTCGATAAGCTGGGGATATATAAGTGTAAGTTCACTGTCTTGGGTTGGGAAAGAGAAGGATGTGGTGACCATGAATATAGAAGCATGCTCAAATATTTTTGTGATACAAAAGGGTACGTCATCAATGTTCTCATATTAAGATGTACTTAACCAAGAAGAAGCCTTATCCTCCCCAATAAAAGTATATGTGGTGAGAGGGACCTTTTTTTCTCCCGAGGTATAACCAAGGCCAAGATTCTTTGCTCTCTTCTCAGGGACTATTGGTTCCTGTATTCCTTATTGTTTCAAGACGTGACCTCTAGTTCCTATATAACCCATGCTCTTCATTAATTGGAACCCTTTTCTACTTGCATCCAGTAGAAGTGAAACTCTTCTTTCTTGTCTTTCTCATCTTGATAAATTCATTTAGATATGTTTTCTTCTTCTATGATCTCCTTGTGTAAATCCCCCCACTTTTCAAATGTGGTGTTTTTAAACTTTTTGGATACTTTGTCAATGTGTTGTGGTTGACCATATGTTTTGGTATTTAATGGTATTTGTCCCTCAAAGAAGGAATCCTTCAAGTCATATTCCCTACAACCCAATTCTATGATCTTTTCTTTGATTTCAGGTAAATTATGCTTTGTACCGGATGTTGATGCCAATGTTGAAGGATCAACATAGGAAGAAGGTATTGTAACTTCATCATTTTTAGGAACTTAGATCACATTGTAGTACTTCTCCTTCATTCTTTTGCAGTAATAAAATAGTTTTGGATCTCTGTGGATTGTGATTTCTTTATTATCATAGGGAAACTTGATACATTAATGGTATATGTTGAAGCTACATCCTTAATGACATGAATCCATGGATGACCAAGGAGAATGTTATAAGGTAGCTCAAGATCTAAGACCTGAAAAGTAAATAATTCAATAGGGGGTCCCACTTGTATTGGTATATTGATTGTTCATTGTGAACTCCATTCATTATCATGATAGGCATGGATTGTGACCCCTTTTGTCTTTTTGATCACATAATATTAGTAGCCCAATTGTTTGATCAATTGGAGACTACAAATATTCAATCCCTCACCTCCATCTATCAATACTTGTTTAACCTTATTTTTATGGATGTATGCTTTGAGATGAAGTGCATGGTTATGAAAAGTTTGAGATGGAAGATCATCTTGTGTGAAAATTATTCTATGTGTAGATGAAATATGCCCTAACATGGCTTGAAAATGGTTAGTATCAATGTCGATAGGAACTCCCATTGATAAAAGGGCCTTCTCTAGAACTTCCTTATGAGTAGGTGAGATCTTCAATAGTTCTAGAATAGAGATTTGGGCATGGATCTTTTTGAGTTGATCAAGTGAGCTATAATTATTGTAATTATCTCTTGGTGGTATTCTAGATGGTAGAGGGGCTCCTTGTATGGTAACTTTCCCTCATCATGTGGTGACTCCACACTTAGGATTTTTCCCTTGAACTATGATAATAGAAGCATACTGGTCATAAGAATATATGCTACCTATGACATTATCATAGGTATGGTTAACTTGATTTTATGTTTTTCCTTTTCCCCCATCATTTCCTTTCCCATGGTCAGGCATTGAATTCTTATATATAGCTAGATTCTTGTTTCCAGAACTTTTGGGTTGTTGATCAATGCTAAATTCACCATTGTCTATGAGATCTTGTATGACATTTTTCAATTTTATACAATTGGATGTTTTATGTCCCTTTGTACAATGATAGTTGCAATAGTCTTCATCCTTATACCATGAGGGTTTATCTTGTGGCTCTATATATTCCATGTATTCTATAAGTGTTAATTTGTTTTCTTGGACCAACTTATTCAAGACTGTTTTGATAGGCTCCCCTAATGGAGTATATTTTCATCTTGGCAAGTAGTTGTTTTGTCTTGGTTGTTGTCCTTGTTGATTCTTAACATTGTTGAAATTAATCTCAAGTTGTGTCATCCCTGTGTGTTTTGTTTGGAAGGTGCATTGATGACAACCTTCACATATACAACCCCATCATTAGTAACATTCTTATTCTTGGCCCATATGTGGGGTTTGTCATTGAAACTAGATTATGGGTATTTGTCCTTGTATATTTGTATAGCTTGTTTTGCAATGAGGGCTCTTTCAATGTTGATTCTTTTAGGCATGAGTTCCTCAAAAGTCGATACACATTGCATCTTTAATTGGAAAGCAAGATCTATGTTTAATTTTCCCGCGAGGATCTTAATTTGTTTCTCAGGAATAGGCCATTTGTATTTACTAGCCTTGTGTCTCCATCATTGCAAGATAGGTGCAAATGCTTCTCCCTGATTTTGTTTTAAGGTATAGAGTTCTTCCGATGTGACATCTACATCAATATTGTATGAGAAATGTGCTAAAAACTAATCAATTATTTCTTGGAAGGTTCTAATCCCTGGAGGTAAGTGAGAAAACCATTATATTTCTTGTCCACCCAAGCTTCATGGATGAGGTATGTGTCATTGTAAGATACTTCCATGCATGCTACATAAAAATCTCTTATATGTTCCTTTGGATTACCACGTCCCTTGTATTTATCAAAATTTGGGATCTCAAATTTCGCAAGGAATGGAGCCATCACGATATTCCTATCAAATGGGTAGGGACATAAATCTTGTATTGTGTATGATTTCTTTATCTTTCCTGCTTGAATATCTTGGATTGGTTGTGTTAAATTCCGTATTTGAGTTTATATGTCCAATGGTTCAATGCTTGGTGATGCATCATATGTATTGGATTGTGGAGATGGTATTTTTTTATTATATTGATTATATGAAGGATTGTTCAAATTGTTGCATGGTGGTGTGAAAGCATTGTATTGACCAAATTGATTTTGGTTCACAACATTTTGAAAGTTTGGTTGCAAATTTTGTTGTGTAAAGACTCTTTGTTCTTGTATTTGACTTTGCACTTGCGAATTTTGTAATTGTTGTTGTGTTTGTTGATATGCAAGACCTTTTGGCGGTGACGGAATGTGTTATTGATATTGATGATTTTGTGAAGTGAACTCCATATGACCTTTTTTTTGTTGATATTCTGGATGTACATTTTGTTTGTAAATGTTATGGATTTGAGGAGATGCTTGGTATTGATATTGTTGATGAAATGGTTGCCCTTGTTGTTTTGGATTTTGTTGTCACTAACTCATTTGATTGCAAAATATGATGAAACTTTCTGAAAAAAGATGTATAATTAGATGAATCGTCGGGTACCTGTGTATTTAATGTTAAATTTTCAAAAAAATTAAAATTTGTGCCCGACGTTCGTCAAAATTGCGACACTCCATGATTTTCATCGCTTTTTCGACGAACTTTGGGCATAAATTTTAATAAATAAAATTGAGTTCGACAATTTATCTATACTTGCGACAGTGTTTTCATGTTATACTTGTGACAGTTTGTGGAGGTTATAGACCAAATTTTTTTCGTGCAAAATATCAAAATTATTAGATTTTGTTACCTGTCTATGATTAAAAATGATTGGAGTGTGAGTTTGATATTTTTTGAAGATATAAATATTCAAGCTTGGTAAATAAAAATCATGTCAGATAATATTAGTGCAAAACAAAATGAAGAGACACTTGCTAGATTGTGGGCTACACTAAAAAGAAAGGGTGATGGGAAATGTTATTGTCCTTGCAATAATTGCAAGGGCTTAAAGACGAGAAAACTTTTAATCACAACAGTTGGGAAACATTGTAGGCAGCATGGTCATGTTGAAGGGGGCATGATTATCATCCATTGGTAAGTTGTTCATTATATGTCTTTATATTGATTGAATTTGTAAATGTTTAAATCATTTTAACATTTTATATATATATATAAAATCACTTGATCATGATCATGGTTTATTTGTGTCGATCATTATTATAAAGGTGGAGCACCCTAAGGAACATGATATGGATTATCACGGCCTGGAGAACATGGTTTTGCAAGTGGAGGAACATGGAGCTGTGAATATTGAAGATGGAGTTAATGATCCTATGGAAGAAGATGATCATGTGCCAGAAAAAACAGTTGAAAATGATGGTACAAATACATTGATCCATGACACATTTAGTGGCACAGCTAATCATGTTGATCGAGATGACTTTGATGATGTTCATGATTTACCTGTACTTGAGAAGGCATACAAGCCCCTTAATGAAGGCTCCCAAACAACTCTTCTCTCTATTGTACTGTTGCTAGTGAACTTGAAGGTTATGAATGGTTTACCAACACAACAATCTCATGGATGTTAAGGTATGTCATATATGTCATATTTTTTCATCTATTTTTGTTGTTAGTTTATCACTAGTAAATAAAGGATGAAATATGTACCATTAATATTCTTTATATTAACAAATTATTTTTTTGTTGTAGATTGATAGGTGAATTTTTGTTACCACCATCAAATATTTTACCTCACTCATACCGAGATTTATCTACCATTATGAAAGATATTGGAATGGAGTATCAAGCAATAGATGCATGTCCCAATGATCATATTATATATCATAAACAACATGAATTTGCAACAGAATGACCAAAATTTCATATTAGTAGATATCGAACAAATCAACTAACAAAAAAGGTGCCTCGCAAGCTTATTTGTTATATTCCCATTATTCCACGTATGTAATGATTATTTAGGTGAAAAATTGTAGTGCAATTTATGGATTACCATGCACGAAATAGAAGTGGAGATGACATTCTTTGAATGCCTACGGATGGTTCTGCATTTAGGGACATGGAAGAAAAATGGCCACCCTTTAAAGAAGAACCTTGTAATCTCAGGCTTCCATTGGCAGTGGACGATGTCAATCCATTTGGAGAGCTGAGATCTATTTACTCGGTCTGGCCTATTTTTGTTATCAACAATAACATTCCTCCATGGATGTCAATAAAGAGGGAGCACATAATGTTGGCAATGATTGCTCCAGGTATTTGTTTACATCAATTTTCTTTAACATAGTAGCATCTCATTTGTCTTATTTGTTGCATAATGACTTATATTTTTTTCATTTAATAGTCATGTACAATAATTTATATATATATTGCAGTAAAATGGTTATAATAATTAAAGATATGAATGTATATATTGAGCCTCTTATTGACGAGTTACTAAAGTTATGGAATAGTGTCACTATGTATGACGTCTCTAGACCAATAGGACAAAAACAATTACAATTCCATGCAATGCTTGTATGGACAATTTGTGATGCCCCAGGGCTAACACATTTTTGTGGTATGTTATAACGTTCGACTGCACTTTAATGATATTTAATTTTATGATGTAGATATCATGCATATTTTTTAAATAATTTATTCATTATATATAATTATAAAAAATGACATATTTAATCCAATTATATATGATCTTGCAGGTCTTCAAACAAAGGGAAAATTTGCATGTCCAGTTTGTGGTCCAAAGATGAAATATCGTCGTTCAACAAGTTTAGGAAAGCAGGTGTTTGATGAGTATAGGAACTTCCTCCACATAAATCATAAGTATCGAACTACTCAAAAATATATTTTCAATGGGAAAGAAGAGACTACATCAAAACCACGAAGAATGACACCTCACCTATGGAAGTTGGAATATAATAGAATTAATCGTCAAGGTTATACATTGGATCAAATTGTTTATCTATCATATATGATATGTTTGGAATTTATATTTTTATATTCCATTTTGTTTAATCATGTTGTAATTGACAATGATTGTCGTTGTTAATTTCTTTAACTTATATGCTTCATGAAGTTCGTCAAGGCATTAATGGTCAGCTTCCACAAGGACTGAAAATTTATCCTAGACAATTTAGTAGGTTGCCCTACTATGAGCAACTATAAATTGTGCATTTGTTTGATACAATGCATATCGAAAAGAATATAACAGAAAGGTTATGGAAAATATTATATGGAGGGCATGACAAAGGAAAAATTGTCAAAATTTGTAGTGAGATTCAGGAAGCTAATCATGCAATGAAAAATTTCATTCAATTAAATAGCGATGGAGACCAAATTAATATAACCGCCCTTCCTTGGTTATTAACGGAGCAGCAAAGCAATGCTAAAACAAGAAGTCATATGAAAATTTTGATTTCTCACAGGATTTGCTGCGAACATAAACAATATCATAACAAAGAAAGGTGAATTTGGGTTAGGGATGAAAACGCATGATTGGCATACCTTCATTAAGGTAATTATTTTGGTATATTTTATATATATTTGTATATTGCATGTACTTTTCAGTGTATTATGTTTACTAGTTTTGGAAAAATCATGAAAAGATCATTTTATAATTGTTGCAGTACGTTCTACCTCTATCTCTCCTAGACAATTTCGACAACAATGTCAAGCAAGTTATATATGATCTTGGAAAATACATGAGATAAGTAGTGATATTTGTTCAATTCATTGTATAGATCTTATATTTTCCATTTGTTTTACTTGTTATGCAATATATTGTATATTTTTGTTAAATCTCATTAATATATTTGTGCCTTGAATCACTTGTAGATGGTTTCCATCTAAAGAAATCCATAAAGAAGATATAAATTATTGGAGGAGAAAAATTCCTCATCTAATGTGTGAAATACAAAAGTGTCTACCTTCGACATTTTTCAATGTAGAAGAACACTACCTCATACACCAAGTTGAGGAGATTGAATTGTGTGGACTTGTACACACAAGGTCAATGTGGATGGTTGAGAGGCACCTGAAATTTTTGAAGGCTTTGGTTAGACAAAAAGCACATCCTGAGGGTTCTATGGTGGAGGGATATATGGTATACTAGACCATGGTGTACATTATTGAATATCTTCCTAAGTTCGCAGCAAAGATCCATGTAGATTGCATTTGGGATCCCAACTCCATTAACAAATTCAAAGGGGAGTACCTAATGGGGAAAGGTAGATTGAGGAAAATGAGAGGTAATTATAGGATGGTCATGGAGATTAATTAGAATACATTTTACATTGCCTTCAATTGCTTGAAAAGAAACAACAAAGAACTAGTCCAAATGAAAGTATATTCCACACACTAATAGGAAATTACTAGAATTGTATTACTCTAGAAAATAAATCGTATATTGTGGTAATTAACTAATTATACGTCATTTGTGAATTTCAATTTGTTTTGATATAGTTGGTCGAGAGTGGGATGCACTACATTTGTACTTCAAAAACAATCTTGATTAGATGACGGTATGGATTGAATGATGTCAACAATCTGATCATGCATTAACATGGGAAGGTGCGGCTTCATTGGTTAAAGAAGTTCATCGTAATGCAGATTCCAATGTTACACCAAGGGAAATTGATTTAGCATATAGTTTAAGAGATAAACAGGTACATATAAATATATTAATCACCCATATTATTTAATTATTTTCAATTATATTGATGTATATATATGTTGAGTTTTTTTTCTTTGCATACATTCGGCCAAGAATAAATATGTTTATCAATTGACGATGCAATTGTTTTTACATGTTTGACATATTGCAGGTGAAACACCACAAGGTTATGTGGTGCAATGGTCATAAATTTTGAATCAAAAAGTTGAATGACACAAAGAAAACTTGTGATTCTAGGATAATTGTAGTCTTTCAGGTGACTAATGTTTCATCTAGAAGTGACATACATCCAGAAGTCTCAGAAAATCGATACTATGGGATTTTGGATGATATACTTGAGTGTGACTTTAAGTCCTTCAAATTAATTTTGTTCGTCATCCAATGGTACAGGCTATGATTGAATGAAAATGATCCCGAGAGAACTGTTATTGAACATGATAATGGATTTACCATGGTTAATACAAGGTTGATCAAGCGAGTTGGAGATGAGCCCTACATGTTCTTCCAAGCCAATGTGAGCAGGTATTTTACTCAGAGGTTCCAGGTAAACTGGGTTGGTCATTTGTTGTTAGACATGATCCAAGAGGAAGGCCGGTAAAGTATAATGTGGTGGAAGAAGAAGATACCGAAGAACTAGAAGATGACGTAGATGATGATCAGGATCAACAGTTAGTTGATGATGTGACTGACGAAGATGTCAAAGAAGAGGAACTAGATCATGATGATGTAGGAGTTAATGTTCATGAAGATGATATCCGTGTGGATGATGACATTATCGAAACTGATATCAATGACGACGACGATGATATGACCAATCCTTACAATGTCGAATTGAGATTGGATGATAGAAAAAAAGAGTTGGATGAAGAAGAAGATCAATGACATTGAAATGTATGAATTATGCAATTATATTATCTATTTGATATTGATTTCTTGATAGAATTATATTTGACTTATATGGTTACATAATTAATTCAAGATGTTTTTAATTTTTATGCCAATACATAATTAATTCATGATGTACTTTTTAATGTTGTTAATTCATGATGTTACAACTATTGTAGCTCTCCTAGAAATTTCCATATGATCAAATCCTAATTACTCTATGACTATTTATGATTAGATATTATTTGATCATATCTTTGGTTATTTCATTCCCAAAAAATTAGTGTTTCCTCATGTTGACCCCACATAGTGACATGTGAATGGGGCCAACGTTGAAATTTTTTCAATTTGTGCTTGTATGGAGTGAAACTTGACATGGTTAGCCTAGACACATGTGTTGATGATATAGGAGGGTTTTGAGACTCAAACATGACATCATGCCATATAAAGGCATCTCGTCCTTCCTAATAATACAAGTTACCTTATTCTTCATCTCTTTCATATATTGTTCCTAATTATCAAATGGTGGTAAGTGATTATTCCCTTATATATCATTGTATAATTAATTTTTTCTATATTAATTTATATATTTTTATTATATTATGTGGAGCTCCAAAAAGTTAGAGAGGAGTTCAAGTTAGTAGGTTCAAAATAAAAAAAATCATCACTTGCCTCTCTATCTACTCAATAATCAAAAGTCCATCAACTCTTCCATCCTAGTTGAGTGGACTGATTATATTATGATTTTTTTGTTCCTATATAGCTTTCTTGTACATGTATTTTGTATTACTAACATGTGACATTGTATGCATATATTGCTTTCTTGTATATATTATAGTTTTACCAACATATACTATTGTATGCTTGCATGGCTTCTTAGTTAATATATATTTTTTTATTATTGATCTTTTTTATATTTTCTATAAGTTATTATTAGATGATATACATTGGATTCCTTTTAATTTTTTATATTTGAAGAAGATATATCTATATATGTATCACTTATGTTTTTATATTTAGGTTTAAGGTATGAATTTAAGGTTCTTACAATGAATTTTCAACCAATGGTATTATTCTATCCTATCTCTACCATTCTAGTTCTAAACTAAAACATACAAATCAAACTTAAATATTAATTTGAATTTCACATGTTATTTTAATTTTTGGCCCCACGCGCGTAGGAGCACGACATAGCTTAGTGCACCGAGACCCTAACTGGAAAAATAGGGTAGGAGGAAAGCCAGAGCGATGAGGTTGAGGGCACTTAGAAAGGGAAAATCGACAACCAAGGGGAAATGAGTAATGTAAGTGATTTATATCTTTTATACTGGCACCCCCATTCTCTTTAACCTGCAATTTTCATGCCTTTCCAAAGATCTTGTCATACATTGGCACCCCCATTCTCTTTAACCTATAATTTTCATGCCTTTCCAAAGATCTTGTCGTACATTTTTTGTGATTCGATGACTAAGAGCATCTTCCATAATGAAAAATAGTAGAGTTGTGGGGTAGGTCATTGCTTGATAAAATATCTCCATTCCTCCCTTCCAAGCATTTCTTAGAGGTAATAGTTGTCCACTTCTTCTCTTTATTAAGGAATTCTCTGTGAAATTTTAGCATTAATAGCTAGATTAAAATCATTGATCAGCCTTAACCCCAACCCTCTCTTATTCTTGGGTTTAGAAACAAACTCCAAAGCCAACATAGGGATACATTTTTTTATCTTCCACTTTTGACCAAAAGCACTATTTTCCACATTGTCGATAATTTTCACAAGCATATGCAACAAACTTGTATTGTATGCTGCGAGATTTTGAAGAGTAGCCTTAATAAGTTGAAGCTTGCTAACTTGACTTAAGAGAGAGATTTTCCATCATGCAAGTTTGTGTTGGAATCAATCCAACAGGATATTCAAAAAAGTATTTGGGATTGGGCCCTTAAAGAGTTGCATCCCAAGGTAGAAGGATAGGATAGATCCTATTTGACATGCAAGAATGTTGGCAATTTTTCAGTTGTCTCGTAGGAGAAGCATTGAAAAAAAATATGGTACTTTTAGGAAGGTTGATTTATTTCCTCAAGGAATTATCATATTTACATAAAACTTGTTGTATTTCTTTTGCTTCCATAATTGAGGCTTCAACAACCACAACGGTATTGTTCACAAATTGATAATGGGAAATGGGGACACTAGTTGAAGTGGGTTTCTCACCTTAACTTTCCTTGAATAATCACTTATTGAATGCTTCTTCCCAAAGCTTCACTATCATCTGTTAACTCATTCCTAGAATGTGGATTTCCTTTTATGAGGTGTTTAGTTGAGCCATAACTTCATATTTCTTTTAAAAAATGCTACCTACAGGTGAATTCTTATTCCATCTTATAACATTAAGCTTGACATTGTTTAGCTTCTCAACAATTTGGAACATAGGTGATCCTTCCACTTTTATGTTCCATCATTTAGCTATTTTATTAGCCAAATCGAGATGTTGAGTCCATATTTTTTCAAATTGAAAAGGAAAACCTTTTTTTGTTCCCATTTTTTCAACATAGAAAAAATAAAGCCAATAGTTTTGTTCATTACAATGCAACCCTTCATTAGAGATAGTATTAACAACCAAGTTGCCTCTAAAGATATGGTTAATTTTGGTTTTAGAGAAACCCCTAATCATACTTATGCAGTCATCCATCATGGTTTTGATCCTCCAAGGTGAGAAAAAATTACCTTTCAAGATTTGTATAATCAAATTTTAGCCCTATGTTCAATCTCGACATTAAAGTAACCCTTATTAATCCCTACTAGGAAGCAATAGTTCCAGCCTCATTATTGGATTTTTTGTTGATATGCGTAATGCACCCAAGCCAAGACACCAACATAATTAAAATTTTTGAGACTAGTGTAGACCCAGGGGTGTGACTAAATATCCAACCTCAATTTGATTCAAATACAAACAAAGTGTCTATTTTCAACACAATACCCTCACTAGGATACTAGGCCTCAAATCACATCCTTTGATGAAATTATTGAATGAGGCTATACACAAGCCACAAAATCATGGATTAAGCACTGACATAAGTCCCTAAACATTGTCCCAACCAATTCCACAAGGTTTTTTTACAACATTCATGTGTTTCATTAGTTTGTCCTACCAAAAAGGCTACAAAATTACCCCTATTTTACAAAGGAAGGCCTTTCCAACCGCTTGGTTATGTTCCACAACCTTTTGAAAGACATTTTTATGACACAAAACATCATATTTCACCATTGTTGGGCTAAGCCATGCCCCTTTTGTCACTGTTCTACAAAACCCTCCATTTTCCCTCAATACCCTAGGGTTTTAGAGAAACACCATATACCCGACCTCCCTAACTCAACTATTGTCTTCAACACATTAGAATCATCCTAAAATAGGACAAAAAACCTTCATTCATACTGTTCCATTCATAAAATTAACAAACCCTGACTTAACAACCACAAATTCACAAGAAAATTGCCCCTGTCATCCCTAGGGCATCACTTCAATGTCAAGTCTCTTGCTTTAATAGACCCCTAAATGCAATGAACCTCTATCCTACCATGTTTCACACCAATCCACCAAGTTATAGTTCCAAGACAATGGTTGGATTGGTGGATCTCATTTGTTTTTATCCCTCAAACCCTTACACAGGCAAAACAGGGCAGTCCCTGTATTTGATTGTTTTCTCCCACAAAACAGTGATTTAGCACTTCAAAACAAATGAAAATGAAAGGGAACACATATATTTATCTACACCAATGATCTTAGAGCATTTCAGCTTGTACAAATCTGTACAACACAAAAGAACTTCATGAAAATAGTAAAAACACAAAAAATTGCTTCAAGAACGTGGTATTTGATATGAAATTTCCGTATCAAATCCTCCAACAACATTTTCTCAGGCCTTGGAAGGATTTTTAAATCATCTCAGACCCCAAATACCTTCAACCAACATCCATAACTGACTTACAAACACTTAACAACCTGTTATTTTGCAAAATTGCAATTTTGACAACTTTTAATGTCAACAATTGCAACTTTTTACATTATCATCTAGATGACTTCCAAGCACCCCAAACACATTGAAAATAGTCTTGTTAGACCTTATTCACCTTGAATACATGACTCCTTGCAAGAAAACCTATTATACCTACTTTGACAATATTTGACCTTCATTGATAATTTTGATCTTGTTTACAATATGAATCAATGAAATAATAAATGATCTCTTAGACCTTATTAAAACATCAAAAAAATTTGAAAACCTCCCTAGACACTTCAATGATCAACCTCTAATGCTCCAGTTGTGAATATAAGGTGTAGGTGCTCCTGCATCAGAGACTCCCCAATGAGTTATGCTTAAATCGCACGGAGTTGTCTTCCATTGATTGTAGAACATATTATTGACCCCCATTCACAAAAAATAATATGGTTTCTTGTGCACAAAAGTGGAGAAACTCAAAGATAGGGCCTTAGCAACATTTAAAATTTAAAATTTCATTCTTCCTTTCTTATCATGCAAACTTGTGACTCAACAAAACAAGTATGCAAGGCCAACAACTTCAAAGCTAAGAATGGCAGATTGCTAAATGTTTAACCTTTTTGCTTTGCAATGGGATGGGAATACAATATGATAGAAGTGGGATAAGAAATTTATCGTTTGAAGCATCAAACCAATATGAAAAGATGAAAGAAAGTGCTAACCCCTTAAACTGAAAAAGTTTCTTTTAACTTTAAGTTTGTTGGGAAGCCAATTCTTTTAAGTTATCAAATCCTACCATCATACATAATCAAAATGTTGTTGTTTCAAATGACTATGAGCACTAACTTTCACTATTTGAAAATGTTGAAACCTTGTCATAGAGAACTAGAACATTGATGCAACCACTCATCCTACCTTAAAACATACCAAAAGTCTCCTAGCAATTAGACATGGGAAGATTTAAGATGACTTAAACAATTTTTATTGCCAAAGCATAAAATTATGATGACTTAACCAAGCCTAGTACACACTCCCTCCCTGTTAACCACTTAGACATATAGAGTTTATTAGTGGACAACTGAACCACCTCACACATGCACCTGAATTATGTCTATTAGTGTTCTAATTCATCTTTTTCAAGACAACTTAAACCAAAATATTATGTATGGTGAAACCATTCTTCTGCACACTATAGAAAATTTCAATGGAAATTTGCATTAAATTTGCATTAAATGTAAATTTGTTGCTATTTTTAGTCATGTAGGTGTCCAATAAACCACTTGGTGGTGTTTCCCTTCAAGTTTATTTACTTGAATGAAGAGAAAAAGTCCTTTGATTACAATTAGAGAATACATTTGAGGCCTTGATTGTGTAACTGGTGGACCAAGTCACATTTAACACTTGTTACAAAGTTTGGGAGTTAAAACGTTAAGTAGAAGTCTAGTAAATCAAATAACTTGGATTAAGACTATGAGACTGTGAGACTGATAATGACTATCATTCATTACCTTTTCCCCTCATTTGTCATGAAAAAATCCTTGGAACATTGCCATACATTGTTCATGTAGGAAAATTCATCACTGAGTCTAGGTTTTTTAGGCTTCCATAGCCTCAGCTACTGTGAACTACATCTCCCAAACTCCATGTTTGTGTTAGGTTGTAAAATAATGAAATTTTAAAGTTATTAATTGCAAGGGATAGTCTCCTTCATACATTGATTTGATTTGTGATGGAAACATTTGGACGGTACTAACAATAACTTGCAAACTATCAAGACTTGATTACCTTATAACCTGTCAAATTCTAGGGATGAAATGATAGATTAATCATAATGTCACCTTGGGATCACATCACCATGAAATAACTTCATCCAACATCCTTATGAGTGCACATACCACAAAATAAGTATTTGTCAGATCTGCCTTCCTCGAGCGAGGAAAATTTGGGAAGAGAATAGGAAAGCGAGACATGTAGTAGGTCTAAAAGAGGGAGATCAACTAGAGGTCAAAAGATTAGAAGAAAATTCTGTAAATGCATGGATTTTTTTCTTGCTGAAGGGGGGTCATGTTCTTATGATGATGAGAGCATAGAAGAAATCGATGTGCCCTTGAGGTACAAACATCTATGGAAACAATGGGTACCCAAGGAACTTCCTCCAATAACCACTGATTTTTGTGTCAACGAGAGGATATATCGCATAGCACCATCGTCATTACATGGTTTGGGCCTATTTTGCATGGATGGCATAAAGGTCTGTTACGAAAAAGTAACTGAATTGATGGAGTATGTCAGACCCCGTTACAGTTACAAAGATTGGATGCAGCTGGTTCGATATACACAAAGTATGCGTAGGTATGCACTATCAGCAAATTATATACAGCTAAAAGATAAGGATCAAAATAAAGGAGTGGCTATGTACATTGACAAAAGGCCAAAAGCATCAAGGAATATTGTAAGGTTTATAAATAGTACATGACCTAGGTCAACAAATAAGCAACCCAATTGCATATTCGAGGCGCACGATGGAAATAGTGTATTCGTATGTGCAATAAAATCAATAACTGTAGGGGAAGAGTAGCTAATCGATTACAATTTGAATTGCATAGATACAAACACAGTTACTATGGGGGTGGTACGTACTATATACCATTTTACCCAACCTCCAATTAATGACTCCAATATACCATTTTATTATTATGTTTTTTTTCATAAGTCTATTGGATTCATTTCGGTAATATTTTTTTATACTTAATTTTTGTCACAGTGGGACACTGATCATATGGGGAAGGCTCTGACCTAGAGCACAGATCCTGATGCATCTTCAGGCTCTTCTACCCAACAAGTTTACCTCATTGTAATTGTACAAATTAGATACGAGCAAAATATTTTATTATTATGTTTTTTTCATAAGTTTATTGGGTTAATTTCGATAATGTTTTTAATATTCTTGTTGTAGTCGGTTGATCAAGGAAAGGCACTAGCAGTAGAGGAGAGCATCCATAGGGAGGTGCAGTCACTATTATGTGATGATGACATCGCATATTCTGCAAACCCTCTAGATATGATAAGGAAGACCCAAAAAAAATGCAATAAAGAAATCCTTTAGTTGTTATTCATAGTGCCTCAAACAGATGAGATAAGAGAAAGGGTTAAAATATTGATTGAGAGAGCACAGAACTTGCAAGTAAGCTATCATGAGATATTTAATTATAACATTCATGGTTTTATATTTTGTACTCTTTTATGTCATGAACTTAAATATGTGTTATTTTTACAGGATTTTTTGCATCCTCATGATGTTGTTGGCCATGATCAGGGTACTGCAGGTGCTGCCTGGGGAGTAGGGGTTGGTACAAGTGTCAATCCTGATCTTCCTGCGCATACATCACATCATCTGACCCCATCATCCATGCCTATATTATCGACTGAAATGTTGGCAACACATAGCATGCAGACATCGGGTAGTGCACCCTCAGGTAGCAAAAACATGCCAGAACATGCATCAGGACATGTACCTGGGGATGCAAAGGCCACTAGTACTGGTGATGTTTTAGCAGCATATCCTGGATCTTCCCGTATTACTAGTACGGGAACATTGCCGGTCACATTTGTGGTGACCGAGGATTTCGTTCACATAAAGATAGAGGTCCCAAGTACTTTAAAATGTTTTAATTATTATTATATATAATCCAATTGAAATTTACTTATTGATCACTCTTTTTAGACTAATGATCCCATGATCATGTTGTAGGAAATGATGTTTTTTATAAACATCTAAATGATATTACATTGGAGATCTTTGGGCTCACCATACGCACACGGTGGAATGCCCAAAATCAAGATTTAAAAGATGAGCTCATTAACCATTTAGTTGTGATTGTAATCATATTATGACAACCATATTTTTGATAATATGTTAATGAATGTTAAAAACTGATATTTTGACAACCATATTTTTGATAATATGTAAAAACTGAAAGAATGAATGTTATATGTTAATGAATGAATGTGAATATGTTAATGAATGAATGTTATATGTTATTAATGGATGAATGAATGATTAATATTATATGATCAGGTATGGGGAATTGAGAGTGATGTGAGGGGGGGGATTGAGCTTCCACTGTCATGTGGTTGGCCCTGTTAAGTAGAGAATATTAAACTATTCTCGAAACAAAGAGAAGCTCAATAAGGTAATGCACTTTTCAATATAAGAAATGCATCATTTGATGCATCAAACCAATATGCAAAGATGAAAGAAAGTGCTAAATTTTCACTATGGTGGCAAAAAAATGATTCTTTATACCTTGATGCCTTCATTTTCCAAGCCAATTTCTCCTACTTTGCATAGCTCTGCCATCTTTGTGGATGCAATATGTCTCCTACACAAAAAACATGTACCAGTTTACAGCCTTCAATCCAACTACATCCAAGTATCTTTTTAATTCCTCTATCTTTCATCAATCTCTTTACTATTTGAACCTCGTACAAATGTTTTAGATGAAGAACCCATTATTGTGAAGTGTGCCTCTAGTTGAGTAAAGTGAATCCATGCTCTACATCATAATTTGAAGTTTTTTCCATTCCAATGTTTTGAGTTTAGTTTGTTTGTATGGCTTTGTATGAATACCACATTGCGTTGTGTGTGGATTTGGTTTCAAAGCTCTGTTTCTTTTGTTTTTAGTGGTGACATAACTCTAAAATTTGACTTTTGTGCATCACAGGTTAGTGGAAAAATTGACAGCTCTGAAGGGTTTAGAGGCTCGATTGAGAGAGATACGCGAAAATTTGGATCTTGTTGTTGATGGGAGGCTTCCACTTAACCATGAAATTTTGTGCCATTTGCAGGTATGCAAAAATTTCTCTACTGCAAAAATTTCTCTACTTACACTCATTCAAGAGGCTAGATTGCTTATCTTTTGTCATATGGTTGGATTAATGTGGCATACAATGTCAATGTGGGCTATAGTTTGTTAAGTATGTTCAAGTTATGCATAGTTTACAATGAATAGAGGGTGAAAAGGGGCGTGTAAGTTAAAAGAACCATCATTAACAATCATTCTTTATACTATGTTATATTTATTCATTATTCCTAAAATTCTTAAACATACAGACTAGGAAGAGAACTCTATTCAATACATGAGTATGTACTACATATATTGTTGTATCCAAGCCTTATGATCTTGGATATATCTAGGAAATCCCAAGAATGGAGTTGCATGTATATAAGTAGTTGATTCAATGTCTGAGAAGTTTTGGAAGAATAACAATACAGGACTTGTATGTGTAACAATAAATAACAATGCACTAGTTTCAATAAGAGTTGCATGGACATGGATATAGACACAGATGTGATTTTTTTTCAATGCCCTCCCTTCTATTGTTATGGTATTGATCTTATTACACATCCTCTCTATATTGCTAGCATTGTATTGAACACTACCTCTAAAACAAAAGCAACATTTTGTCTACTCTCGTATAATTGTTCTTTTTGTAATTCCAATTATTTTCATATACTACAACTTTTGGAATATTTTGTAAAAGTGAATTTACAATTTAGTATGCAAATTCATCCATGTTTCAGAACTTGCAACCTCAAGATGGATAAAGAATATCTCAAAACCCCTTCCACCAGCACACAACAATACAACACCTGCCTGTGAATATTGAAATAATTAATCAATTTTTATTCTCACATCACTGATAGGAGCCCGCTCAAATGAATGAAAGGCTAAATAATGTAATATAATAATATAAAAAATAGATTTATGGTTTCAATAATGTAATATTATGAATAGCTTTTCCTTTCTCTCCTATCTTGTTCCCCCATGATAAAGAGTTAGAAATTAAAACACCAAAAAAATATGAATATTGTTGTTCCATATTCTCTTCTTCTCTTATTGTCACATATTTAAACTCTTCACTTAATGAAAACAATCGACATAGCTCAATATCACCCATTGTTGTCTTCAAGTGCTCATTATAAGTAGCCATTGTCCCATGAGTTATGTAGTAATAACTAGTTATCCGTCTTAGATCATTAACCTAGAAATATCCACTTTTCCAATCATATTTCACCAAATTACTTTTATTCAAGATAGTTGCAGCTAAATGTATTTGTTAACATAAAGAGTTCAATTATCAGAAGCACTAACAAGTACCATTAAATTAAAATGAAAGGGCCATACTTGTATAACAATACCATAGTAAAATTACTATGTACTAAATTGAAAATCACAACTATGCTTACCAAGTCTGCCCTTCTCTCTTCTAAGGTATTGTCTTTATGTAAAGCATCAGCAGATAGACCATATAGAACTGGGTTTCATAGCATGTGAATGTAAAGATGAGTGTATCCCAACCATGTGCATGCCTCACTTACATTATGAACTGTACCTAGGACAATTTCTACATTTAAATGATCTGCTAATTTTGAGATAAACTGGCTCTCAATTGGTAATTGTTGATTCATAAGGGATAGATAATATTGTAGCTCACTGTGACTTGTTAATATTATTCCTTCTCCATTGGAATCATATTGTGGCCTTCCATATATTGATCTTCCAAAAAGGTCTCTACTGTTAGCATGGGCATCTCCAACATGGAGCCTTTTTCAAAGGGATGTTGAGGTGTATGATCCTTATTGGGATAGAGGTGCAACAAGTATGTGTTAAGGTCCCCGTTTGGCAATGGACATTGTGGCTACTTGGCACAATCTAGTGTATTATAGCATATTAGTAGATCAAGCTACCAATATCCTCAACCATCTATTGAAGGTCTCAATCTTGAGAGGAGAAAATTGTGGCCATTGATGGAAAGTAGGAGGCTAGGTGCATATATGATATGTCCATGTGGCATGAACTAGTGAATTTCAACAATGTTTGCACTTCAGTGAATGAAACCACTCAACACTTTAGCCATCCACCAATTGGCCGTAATCAATAATCTTTGGGGCAAGTTGATCTACACTTTCAATGTTGATTGATGTTTAAGTAAAGCCTATAGATATCAAGTAGTTTTATCAACTGGTTTTGGTGAAACCATGTGGTGTGATCTAATGAACTTTGGTGGATGTAGGTACTTTGATAAATCATACCATTCAACACTTTAGTAGTCTACTGATTCGCTCAAGTTGTTGATCTTCAAGGTGAATCAAAGGGTATATAGTCAAGTACAAAAACATAAGTTTACATGACATGTCTTGGTTGGCTTTTGAAGTCAAATATGTTCAAGTAATTTTGGGTTGAAGAGAAGATCTCCTTTGACCATTAATATTGATGTAAAATTGATGTAGACCATTAATTGAGTGGGGTTAGAGTGCATTATAAGGGATGATCAATTAGATTTTGCAGAACCATGTGGTGTCATCTGGTAGATTTTGGTAGATTGGTACACCTTCCACCTCAGTAGTTCATCTATCCATTGATATCATTCATCATCAAAGCCAAAGCATCTCAATTGTTAATCTTGTCTTGTGTTTAGGAAATTAAGATGGTGGATCCAAGTAATGAATAGTGGCATAGTAAGATTAACTCTTATTGTTCAAGGAGTTTTCTTGTAAGGGTATAGTTTTAGAGGCAGACCAAGATTTGGATGCCAAGTTGCTGCTTGGGAAGATGGTAGCTGAGAGTTTATTTTTTTCCCATAGTTTTCATGGAAACTGAGGAGATTGACTCCCTAAGTTAGGGGTTGTATTCCAACCATTTAATTAGCATTAGAAATCAACAAATTTAGGTCTCTCTAGGCATTATGCGTTTGCATTTGAGGAATATTTTTCCCTATTCTATAGAAAATCTGATCCAAAGGAATGTCCTATAGTGCATGAGGTGTGGGCATCATGATATTGAGCCCTCCAAGTATTGAATTTCTCCTTTGAGATGCAGTGTGGCAATCATAACATACTTGAAGGTTCTTAACAACTCTAATAGTTGTACCAGGGGCCATGTTTAACAAACCAAATGCAATTGCTAACTTTTCATTGTAGTAGAAGAATACCTCTGCCTCAATGCTTGAACCAACAGTAATACAATATTTTTCATCTAAGCGCAATATATTTTCAGACATGCTCCAACAAATTTGTTATTTCCATTAGAAGGCTTGTCCTTTAACCTCTTAAAAGGTGAAATTCTTTATAAGATGGACTTTGAATAAGATCTAACAAAATAACTCCATGGGACGATTTGCATTAAACTTGAATTCTCTTTTCTAGTATTCAATGTGATATATATTTTGTTTTATAGAAAAAACTGCCCATGCTTGACATTAGGGGAGAATGAAAGCACTACAACAATACAAATGAAGTCCATGTGCAACAATCTTGGAGATGAATTTAGATGTAGTGTGGCAATCAAAACATACTTGAAGGTTCTTAATAACTCTAATAGTTGTACTAGGGACCATGTTTAACAAACCAAATGCAATTGCTAACTTTTCACTATGGTGGCAGATAAATGATGCACGTGGTTGGCCCTGTTAAGTAGACATTATTAAACTATTCTCAAAACAAAGAGAAGCGCAATAAGGTAATGCACTTTTCAATATAATTTTTGAACGAATAATTTTTCTTTTTAAAAACTACAAGGTTTCATCACAATTTCGACAAGCATAGCCCGACGAACCACAAAAATTTGCGACGAGGTTGTCGTACATGCGACATAGTTTTTGTCATAATGGAAACTCCACCTCGTCGGAAAAAGGATGAATGTTTGGTGTTTTTTCGACGATTTCAAATGGGCGCTCTGCAACATTTTGTGTTTTTTGTCGTCGGTAGATGGACGAAGTTACGTCATTTTTGCGACGGACACCCCCAACATTTTTCGTGGTGCTGACCAACGATGTTGGGTTGTGGTTTTGATGAATAAAAGTTGGTCATTAAAGCGACAAAATTCTAGCAACGAAATTTAAAACAGTGTTGTGTCGGTAATTCGATAATATTTTGTCGATATGTCACCAAACATTCGTCATAATTTGTAGTCAAATACAGTAGTGTGTTGATGTTGGTGATTTGGTTGATGTTGATTTTGTGGTGGTGGGTTTGGTTGTTTTTATTGATATTGGATATGTTGAGATTGTTGATATTGGGGTGGTGGATTTGGTTGTTGTGGTGGCTGATTTTGTGATTGATTTTGATGTTGTGATGTTGGATGTTTTGATTGATTTTTATGTTGTGATGTTGGATTTTGTGATTGATTTTGATGTTGTGGTGGTGGATGGTGATACTGTTGATTGTTTTTTATTAGAGGTAAAAAATGGGTTTTGAAGGGGCCTGAAACCCTTTACATTAGAAAGTAACTGAAAAGAAAGATAACAACATTACGCCAACAAATAGCCCAATAGCAGTGACCCATCAGCAAAAAAATAGCCAAAACAGAGGACCAACCAACAACACTACATACTTTTCAAAAAAATTGCCACCTCCACATCGTAGTCTAAAGCTTTCTGTGCATCATCAAAAACATCAGAACCTTCCTTCCCAAAAGCCCCGCCCTAAGCTTTGGTTTTGTTCCTAGTTCGTGCTCCAGGACCACCCTTATTTACCTCATAAATCAAAACAATACCTTTTTCACCACTCTTCCCAGCAGAAACAGCTTCCCCCATCTACTTACCAACAACAACACCCTCACCATCATGGGAAATATCTTTCTGCTTCTTAGCACTAACCACAGGAGAAGTAACAACAGCAAACTCATAATTACCAGCAACTTTATGACCCTCCCCACCTCTCATCATAGAAGCCCAAACTTTCCCAATTTGTTCCTCAAGAATGAGGATTCTTCCTTCCATATTCTACTTCATTTTAAGGGTTTCCTCCACAACCATGTCTGCCACAGTGTTTAAGGAATGAAACAACTCATCAATCTGATTTTGTACAAAGGACCCCTTAGCCTTGTTAACCATTCCCCTGACTCTGACATTCATTTTATTGAGTTCATGGAAAAACCACTTAAAAAGCTTAAACAAAACAATAGACCCCTCACATGCAGTACCAAGAACATCAGAAAAATCATCTCTATCAATATTAAAGACCCCTTTCCCTAGGGAATCCTCCTCCTCAGAAGAGTTTCATCCTTATCAATAGGGGAGTCCTTACCTTTTTCCACAGCAGCCGGAGACTTAAGCTTGCAGATGGAACTTGCAATTCCCTCTTCCACCGCCTTTCTCTTCATAAACCTCTCCACATCCACACCCTAGGTCTCCAGAGCACCAGTAGCATACCCATACTTATCTTTCATCTACAAAACTGGCTGAACACTCGGGGAGTCATCAACAAAGAGACTACCTACAATTGTGAGAGGACGTCCTTGCTCCAAAATTTGACTCGCCGACCGCAAAACCATTTTCTTCCCACTGACTTCCCCCAAGTCCTTCTTCTTGGTAGTCGGAGGTGGTGAGGAGGCCTCTCCATAAAGGTCATTTCTCATCTTCAGACCCCTATTCGACACCACAGCATCAACTTCATCACTACAGGTTAAATAACCTCCACTAGCACAAGCTTCCCCTTTTTTCTTCTTTCTCGAGGGAGGGCAATGTGGACCCCCTTCCAGAGAAGCGAGAGAATCCAACACAAACTCCACATCATCCTCTGACTCATCCTCTTTTTCCAAGATCAATTTCCTTCTCTTGGCCCTTTTACTAACAGGTTCATCTTCGAAAGTCGTATCATACCCTTCTACAAGTTTATGTTGTTTACCCTTCAGGGTAGCCATAGGTTTGGGAACCTCAAAATTTTTTGCATAATCATAAATTAGGAGAATTAACCCAACATGCAATACGAGATTTTTTGGCTTCTTCTTGTGATCCTTAATACCTGAGTCAAGAGACATAAGAAGATAAAATGGGAAAGAAACCCTCTTCTTGTGTCGAAAGTGTTAAGCATAATGAAATGATAGTTACTCACCGTCGAGAAATGGCCTTCCAAGGTAATGTAGCACATTAATTCCTCTGCTACATCCCCCCATAAAGCCTTAAGGGAACTGCGTTGATATATGCCACTCTTAGTAGTCTTTAAGTCCTTCTCCTCATCACCTTTGAAAAAAAAATCATTGTTGTCTGCGCCTCCTTTTTATCCCTGAAAACCTTCATGCCGTCCATAGGTAGGTCAGTAATTCTAGCAATGAATTCTTCATTAACCTCAAACTCAGTCCCATATAGCTTAAGCACTTTGTCATTCCATCCCTTAAGGAAGAGTTCTGTAAAATGAGGATCATTGCCATGAAGTTTCTCCAAATAGGGTGTTAACCCTCCCTTAACCAACACCTGCCAGACCTCCTTCCTTTCCCTCATAGAATCACAAGATTTGGGTTCAACTCGATTTCTATCACCACCCATCTCACCACAATTAGCACTAGGAACCAGCTTAAAGACACTAAGCTCTGAACCAAGAAGGCTCTGGAAAATAAAGCCAAAACTACCTAGAATCCGTGTGAGGCCAGAGTTGGGACAAGGGAAAATAAAAGCTTTCCTTTGCCTATGACACCCCGCACCCGTACGAATTGCTTGATTCAAATATTGCACACCATATTTATTCATAACAATCTACCACATGATGAAGAGCATGCATGTCGCCAACCATAATAGGACTTTAATCCAATTGATCTCAACACTCGTGATTTATAGTTGCAATGGCCTCTATAGGAAGAGATCATTTTGACCCCACTCCCTAAAATCACATAGACCAATGTTAGCGAAAATATCTGCTAGCCCATTACCTTCTTTAGGATATGTGAAATATAAAACTCATCAAAAGACTTCAAAATGTCTATCGAATCCTTTATCAAGGACTCAATAGTCCAAGAGGGAGGAGTGCAATTTTTCAAATTATTTATAATATTCAGAAGAATCCCCCTCTAGTCGGACTTGTTTATAACCTTTGGTTTGAGCCAATTTGGTTTGAGTGATACTGTTGATTCTTAACCCCACTCAAGCTCAAGTTTTGTTGATATTGTTGACTTGTCACGTTTGTACCTTGAGTATTGAAAGTTGGTGGTTGTTGATGTTGTTGATTGTTGATACCATTCAAACTCAAATTTTGTTAATATTTTTGATTTGTCATGTTTATACCTTGAGTATTGAAGGTTGGTGGTTGTTGATGTTGTTGATTGTTGTTACCATTCAAACTAAAATTTTGTTGATATTGTTGATTTGTCATGTTTATACCTAGAGTATTGAAGGTTGGTGATTGTTGATTTTGTTGATTGTTAGGATTATTCAATCTCAAGTTTTTTGGAGGTACATTTACCCCATGATTTTTTATGTTTGAACCTCAAGCTTTGAAAGTTGATGGTATATTCATGTTTTTGTAACCTTGGTTTGTGTTGATGTTTTCTTGATTTTGAGTATTTCCCTAGGGGTTTACATGTTGATTTGAAGAAATATTTTGACCTACACCTTACAAGGTAACTATTGGTTGACTTGACACATTAATTGAAGGAGGTTGTGGTATGGGTTGTGTAACTTATTTTTTCAAAGATTCACCACCATAAGGTTAATTGTTTTTTTCTAGATATGCAAATGTTTGATCCAAAATTTGTTCTTTGAGTGTATTGACATCAAACTCCGATGGAAATTTAGCCCCACTTTGTGCTAGTTTCAACATGTATAAGTTAGGGTCCAACTTCATTATGGATTCTATGACATAAGGAAGAGTTGGGTCTTGTGACATTTCAAGAATTCCATTGGGGGTGAATTCCCTAGGTTTGTTTGGATTGAATCAATTATCCTCTATGTAAACCATTTCGGTTTGTGATGTTTGAGGTTTCATTTGAGGTGGTAATTGTGTTTCATTTGTAGTAATAGGCATTCCAAATGGTAAATCTCCACTATTTATCTCCATGTTCTTTTTATGTTGCAACCTATTTGTGACCACCTTGGGGGATGTTGATGATGATGTTTGACTTAATTTTTGTATTCAAATGTTTCCTCAAATTTTGACAAAAGTGACACCTGAACTATTTTTGGACCAATTCTTTGAAATGAAGTTTAATTGGATGGAATGGCATGAAACTTTCAATGTATACAATGTTTTGCACTAGATCTAGGATTGTTTTTAATTTTGATGATCATGAATTTGAAACTTTATGAGTAGAATTGTGCCTCTAAAGTGTGCTAACTTACCATGATTTACTAATAATTTGACCTAATACTTGCAAAGTAGATTGTTTCTTAAGCACTATGAAAAATTACCAAAGTGATATATGATGATCTAGTTTCAAATGTCTAAAATCAAGTTGTTGTTTGAATGGGTTAAGTTTGATGGTTTGATTTTTTTAAATGTTGATCCAAAATGAGGATTAAAGGTGTATTGACGTTTCCAAAATGAAGTTTAGAATCCACAATTTTGTTGATGTTTTGAGTAGCTTTGATAATTTCCAATTTTCCTTTCATGAACCAAGTCTATTAAATTTTTTTTATCATAAATCAATATTTGAAAGTTAAACTTGCGGCCATTTTTAAATAAAAAGAAGTGTGGTGTAAACTTGTTGCCATTTTTAAATAGACAGAAGTGTGGTGCTATTACAGAAGTGTGGCATTGTTTACTACATAAGCATGTAGATGCTTGCAAAGGTATGGTGATGTCTACAAAGGTGTATTGTTACCCACAGAAGCAACACACTATGGGAAAACAAAGGCAAATATTTGTACTTCCTTATTTTGAATCTGAACAAAAGCACAATGATGTAGAAAAAGGTGCAGAGATGTTGCAAAGGAATTTTTTTAATAAAAAAAAGGCATGATGATGCATACAAAAGTGTGTCATTGTCTATCAAGTGCACAATTTGTTCAAAGGTTTAAATTTTTCCATTTTTGTATGCATGTTTGAATTTTGTTTGAGTGTTTGATCATTTTGCAATTGATAAAAACTTAGTAGGAAATGTTTTCAACTAACTCAATTGGTATTAGATGCTTTTTTGTGTTTATTTCTTCCACAAAGTCACACTAAATTGTTTTACAAGGTCTCAACATGAAAATACACCATATTGCACATCCTATTTAGTAGGTAGAACAAGTTTATCTTCTCAAAGTAGGCTCGTGCAATAAAATATCACCTATAGAATGAGTAACTAGAGTATGCTCGCGTACACAATACACCTCTTAGCTAGGAAGAAAAATTTCCTTGCAAGGGATTTTATCACCTCAACTATGTTTGGTACATGGCGAGAAGCTTCATGGAGAAATTTTATTCCGTTGCATCACTTTGAGAAAACGTTCGAAAGTATTAAGCCTCTAATAACAATAGGTTTTTATTGGATAGAACTTGGTGAACATCGTTGACCTCTCAAACATTGCCTCAGGAAATCAAAAAATTGTAGTCCCTAATGCAAGTCTGGAGCGCTACATGCAAAAATTGACCAACTTTTTCTCTCAGTCAATTTATATAGCGGGCCCAAAAATTCCACTTGAGGTCTTTAGTTCTCTATTAGGATGTGAAGGCCTCCTACTCAAAAGAAAAAAAGGATTTACTATTTCTCTTCACCCAATATTGCACTAGGCGCAAGGGGAGAGGATACATAGTAACTACCTTATAGGGCTACAATGAACATAGAGTGCAAACTAGAAGTGTTTCTCTTCACCCAAGATCACATGAAACATAAGGGGAGAGGATACACACTTGATAGTCTACCAAACATTTTAAGAAAAGCACATAATTTATTTTTAGGTATGCACCAAAAGTAAAGTGTGGTTCATTTTATCCATGTTGGCATATGACTTCTAGTGTTGTCATTGATGGCAACCTAAGTCATTAATCCAGTCCGCACTTTAGTATCTGACCATATCGGAAGACAAAGTAAAGAATAGGGTATCCGGCTAAAGTTGAATCTGTCAAGTGGTTTGCATTACCAGTTTATCAGTTTTGGTTGTGGATCTTAGGGAAGGTCTTTGGGTATATGAAATGTCTTACTCTTGAGTTTTGTGCTATCACATCAATCGGTGTACGAGTTAGGAGATCCGGTTGTTCGACTTTGTGTTCATTAGTGCTAGAAGGCCGACTAAGTTAATGTAGGGTGTTGCATATGTTTAAGGAAAAATTGTTTGGAGTATTTTTGTGTTGGAGATTTTGTTTTGGGTCCTAACTATGCTATGGCTAACTTTGGTGGATGTGCATTAAATATTATTTATGATTTGAGCTGACAGTTGGAAAATATTTTCTATTTTATTGAAGCTGACATATAGCGATTGAATCCTTGGTGGTGGATATATATATGAGATCAATTAATTCATTTTGATATGTATGTTTGAGTGTTTGATATGTAATGATGTGTGTGCGAATATTAGAAGAGTAGTTGAGCGATTTTCACTTGTACAGAAGAGGATTTAGTGAAGCGAATTAAGGCAAAGCAGAGCAAAGTGTAGAATCTGATCTATGAGCCTAACCAGAATTGTAATCAGGCATTTGTAGATGCTATCTTCACAGTTCAACCTTTTGATGTAATCCAAATCTTTGTAAGGTAGTGAGCCTTCTTAATTTTGAGAAATGAGCTCTAGGCAGTGTGTCTGAATGCAAGTGCATTCCCATTTTGTAAAAAACTTATATTTTGAGTACTCAAAGTGTGGATTGACCTCCACCGTGGTTTTTCCCCTAACAGGGTTTCCACGTAAAGTCCTTGTGTTATGGTGTTGTGGCTTATTGATTTATGCTCATGCATCTTTCTTTTGATTAAATGTTCTAGGCACTTGAGAGAATAGATTAATAAAGTTAAAAATTGCACAACACTAATTCACCCCCCTCTCAGTGTTGCTTGAGTCCAACAATTGGTATCAGAGCTAATGGTGCAGGAGCACCTTAAGGTCTTTTGGAAGATCTTAGTGATTTTTGGCTTGTAGGTGGTTCTAGACAACCACCAAGGGAATAAGGACTATGTTATAAAGTCCCAAGTGTGTTTTTTGATGTGAGTGTTATGGAAAACTTAGGTTGGTTTAGAGTTTTTGAGGTTTGGAAAAGTCTTAGTGTAGATATTAGGAAAAACTAGACAATGTTATCTTAGGAATTTGGCCTAAAAGTTAAAAAAAGGCATTAATGGTGTTCTAAGCCCGACCTAAGGGTCCTAGCACATGGGAGAAAGGTATATAAGGTCATAAAAACCCTAATACATGGATTGGAAGTTCATTTTCATGAATTGAGACTTGGAGAGCATATTGTGTGATTGGAATTCAACAACTTTTGAGTGAATATTTGTGTTTGAGCCTTCATCCAATCAATGATGGATTGAAAGGTCTTGTCTGATGGTTTGAATCTTTCCATTGTGTCACTTATTTACTGTGTGAGGCATTAGATTCACCATTTAGTTCAATTATTTTATGTTTTGCAAGTTTTTGGAGTTTTGGCCTTATAGTCGGTTTAGGCCAGTTTTTGGAGATCATGATCCCCACTTGAATTCCCGTGGCAAGGCTACCATGGTCACTTGGAATCAAGTATGGGACTATTTTTACAGTGTAAATAGTGTGTGTGGAGTCTTGGTTTGCAGGGGAAGAGTTGAATTCATCAAACACTAGGCGAGTGCAAGTGCATTCTGGCTAGTGGCTTAGAGAGGACAGCAGTAAAGAAAGCTGATAAATGGATTGGTTTGTGCCAATCAAGGGCATGAGAGTGTGGGAACATGTAGTCCAGACATTTTTGTGCAAGGAGGAGAGTTGAGGAGGTCATTGAAGCCCTCAAAGTTGGAAAAGGGAGCCAAAACCCTAGAAACCCTTGAAATTAGGGGGTATGAGGACAGTCCTAAGTACGGACACTTGCAGAACCTTACACCTGGTAAATCTTGAAGCCTAGGGTACTACTAGGAGGAATATCCAAAAATATTTGGGGGTTGTTAAGGTCGTTTTAGAGAAAAGCCAAGAAACCAGGTTCTAGGAGGCCTAAAAGGGGCAAAAAGGCTACAAGGCCTAGAAATTAGAAATTCTTGAAAGCGAAGGGAAAAAGGTGAAAGTATCCAATGAAATGGACCAGTGAGGAGTCAAAACACCTAAAGAACAACAAGACCACCTTACCCTAGCCCTGGAGTGGTTAGGACACACTTGGGTCAGTGTGGAGCTCAAGGAAGCCCAGTGGTGGAATGGGAGTGTTGGTGAAGATTTTGAAATTGGTGGAGAGACCTATAAGGCGTTAGGGGTTTAGGAGAAATCCCTAAGTAGGGTAGAGTGGAATACCCTAAGAATACCAAAGAATAGGTCTTGGGAAGAGCAAGAGTGCTCTTGAGGTATAGGGCTCCCCATCAGCTAAGTTCCTTGGAAGAAGTTTAACATCTTGAGGTGGATCTTGGAGTGTAATGGACTTTGGTAGTCTTCAACAACAGCTTTTGGTGGCACTTGATGATCTTGATCAGTCTAGAGCAGAAGTCTAGGAATTGAAAGAAAATATTAAAGATTCTAAAAAATACATTCAGAAGTTGAAGGATCAAATTATTAAGTCTAGGGAGAAGAGAAAGGATACCTATGATCAAATTAAGAAGAAAGAGAGAGAAAAAGCATGGATTATGTTCACCTGAATCAAACCTTGAAGGAAATAACTGAAGAATGTGAAAATATTGCTAGAGACAATGCTACCCTAAAGCATGTGATGGAATCTATGGTGATGAAGCTGACTAAGGAGATTGAAGAAAGAAAGAAGAACGAGGAAAATCTTGCCCAGTCCCTAAAAGAAAGATCTGATGAATGCAGTAGAATTAATGGAGAATTCATTCAGTTAGAGATTGAACTACAATAATCTAGAAACAATGAAGAAGAGCTTGAAAAAAAAATTATTATACTCAGAGATGAACTTGCTACTGCAAATGAATACAAGGAGAAGTTCAAGATTGGCTCTATTAAGCTTGATGAGCTAACTCAAGGACAGGAGAATGGGAAGGACAAACGAGGTCCTAGATATGAGAAGGGAGAAAGTTTCAGATTTGCACAAAGGAATTTTAGGCAAGGTAATCAAATGAACAAAGCAAAAAGGCATTTGGTAAGACAATCCAATGCTCAAAATTTTAATGGATACTTTTTTACTTGCAATAAATTTGGTCATATGGCTGCTCAATGTAGAAGTAAAATGAAATCAAGTATCCATCATTCTCCAATCAATGTTTCAATTGCAATAAGTTTGGTCATAAGTCAATTGAATGTAGAAATATGTCAACCAACTCTATCAATAGAAGGAATGCAAAATTTTATACCTGTGGAAGATTTGGGCATATTGCTAATCAATGTAGATGGAATGACTGGTCTGGAAAAGGAAATGTTGTGTGTTTCAATTGCAATAAATACATTCACATTGCAAGAGTCTACAAAAACAAGAATATGGATAGTAGAGGTCTGGCATACAAAGGGAGAAATATGCAGAAAGATGATAAAGGAAAAGGGAAAGTGACTGTGGATGAAATAAGAGATCAAATGAAGAAGACATGGGTGAAGAAGAGTTCCTCTATTGTAGGAAATGAGCCAACATCGGAACCTGCTTCTAGTAATTCCTTTGGGAATTATTTAGGCCTTTAGCCTAGGGGGAGCTGTCAAGAAAATATTTCAAACCCCCTGCTGGTAATTGACACTGAGATGTGGATGATTGCAGTGGTTGCACTGTTGATCTATAGTTGTTGTTGGAATAGTTGGAAAGAGTATTATGTTGAGTTGAAGGTCCGCATAAGTTTTTGTTTGATGATTGAGAAAACAAGGTATTCAGATAAGTTAGGGCAAAAGAATTTATTACAACAAAAGTTGGGTGTGTGAGTTATAAAAGCAAATTGAAACCCTCATGTGCCACTTTGTGTTGAAGAGAAGAAGAAGGAGAGCACTCTACACTAGAATTTTGAAAGCGTGAAGAGAATTTGGTGACAAAACCCTAATCCATCAGGTACTTCTGTTATATTGAGAAATTTTAGTCTAATTTGATGTGCGGTTGAAGAACTTATTTTTCAGGACATGTGTAGGGAAGGGAAAATGGAACAAATCAAAGGAAAGGTAAACCTAGATGAGTATAGCAATGAGAAGATTAGAGCTAAAAGAAACATGTTGTCGCACAATGAATTGAAATGGTTGAAAGAAGAAAAACACAAAATTTTGGACATTTGGAGTGAATTCCCCCATTTCATAAACACAAAAATCATTGAGTTTATTCTAGAAAGATTGAATGATGATATTCTGACTTTGGATAAACTCTACCATATCTCGAAAGAAGTGATTGTAGCTGTAACTGGGTTATGCAAAGTTGGGGATGTGCCAAGGAAGAATTCAATTCGAAATAAAGAAGTTGAAACCCTAATTGGAGTAATTGGAGATCAAAAGGAATTGATAATATCCATAATTAAAGATTCAGTGACAAGGTACATTGCGCATGGAATATCCTACAAAATATTTTTCAGAAATAAAGAAGGTGCAACTTCGGCAGGTGTTGTTTACATCTCACACAAGATGATAATGGAAGATCGGGATTTTTATCTTTGCAGATTGTTGAAAGATCAACTGATGGAGAATGTACAATTGACAAAGAAGACAGATTACCCTTTCAGGTTTGGTACTCTTTTTATATACCTTGTGATGTATTTTTTGAATTTTTTACCCCTAAACAATAATGTAATATGGGAAGAGAGTGAACCAATTTGCAAGCAGATTTACATATACTCTAAAAATTTGGAAAACTATGATCAAGTATATGAAGGTTTCTTTAAGGATTTGCTAAGGAAGTTTGGGTCAATTAGTGTTCCCATTCTGGTAAGAGCATTTGAAGTTGGTTCCTCCTCTGGTGAGATGGAAAGAAAGAAGAAAAAAGCAAAAGAAATTATTTTTTGTACTCCACCAACATGTAAGACTCCAAAAGTTGAAGGGAAAGGAAAGGAACAGGTGATTGTGGACATACCATATGAGGAATCTGATAAGGAAACTAAGGACACCCTAGGAAAAGAACTGGAAATAGCTAAAATAGAACAAGAAAATGAAATGGCAGATGCAAGTGAAGGAGAAGGTGATTTAACCAAAGAAGAGCTAATGTAGCTTATTTATGAGGAAGATGGAATGCAAAAAATTATGAACATATGGTCTATCAGACCTTCATATGAGCAAGACATGATTTTAAGCTTACTAAGTACTCATCTTGTGCACAATCATATCAAATTGGAGATTTTACAAAATAAGTTTCCAGAAGAGATGATTGAATGTATCAAGGAAATCATGGACTCTAAGTCTCAGAACAAGAAAGAAGAAGTCATCTTACACCTGAAGAAGCAGTATAGATTGTCACTTACCAGATGAAAAAGAAAATGAATCTACTAAGGCAATGCATAAGCACAACAAACAACATCTATAACTATTGTCTTCGATGGCCGCATGCAATCAACAAGTACAAAGAGAAGCTGGAACAAATTGAAACAAAGCTTAACAGTATTGGACAAAATTTTAACATGTCTCAAGATCAAGATGGTACAATCAAAAAAATGATTCAGAAACTGCAATGAGAGCATACAAGTGTTCAGAACACCAAGACATGATTGTTGACACCTTTTGGAAAGTGAAGGACATAACCGAATGCAGGCTAGAACAATTAATTGAGATATTGAGGAAAGGAGAAGTATTTGAAGAAGCCTTCACCATTCCGGAATCCCTCATCAAGATTATCAACTGGACATCTAAAAACAACAACATGATCATAATCACTGGGATTGCAGTAGAAGCATGGAAGAAGTTTCTTCCAGAGATGAAGGAAAAGTACAAAATAATTTTCTAACACAAGCAACAATTGTAGCTCTTCAAATTTTTGAATTAATTTTTGCATAAGTTTTTAGTTACACTTCATAGAGGGAGAAAGAAAATATTTTTTTATCTTTTTGTCATTGATTTCAAAGGGGGAGAGAGAGCAATGAAAAATTCCTTATCAAATTTAGGGGGAGTTTTGTTGAATTTTGTCAAGTTTTGTCAGCTATGGTGTTTTGAAGTTTTAAAGGTTCTGACACTTAGTCATTTTTCACTAAGTGTTTCCATCAATTACAAAGGGGGAGATTGTTGGCATATGACTTCTAGTGTTGTCATTGATGGAAACCTAAGTCATTAATCTGGTCCACACTTTAGTATCTGACCATACCGAAAGATAGAGTAAAGAACAAGGTATCCATCTGAAGTTGAATCTATCAAGTAGTTTGCATTACCAGTTTATCAGTTTTGGTTGTGGATCTCAGGGAAGGTCTTTGGGTATATGAAATTTCTTACTCTAAAGTTTTGTGTTGTCGCATCAATCGATGTACGAGTTAGGCGATCTGGTCATTCAACTTTTTGTTCATCAATGCTAGAAGGCCGACTAAGTTAATGTGGGGTGTTGTAGATGTTTAAGGAAAAATTGTTTGGAGTATTTTTGTGTTGGAGATTTTGTTTTGGGTCCTAACTATTCTATGGCTAACTTTGGTGGATGCGCATTAAATATTATTTATGATTTGAGCTGACAGTTGGAAAATATTTTCTATTTTATTGAAGTTGACATATAGCGATTGAATCCTTGGTGGCGGATATATATATATATATATATATATATATGAGATTGGTTAATTCATTTTGATATGTATGTGTGAGTGTTTGATATGTATTGATGTGTGTGTGAATATTAGAAGAGGAGTTGAGCAATTTTTACTTGTGCAAAAGAGGATTTAGTGAAGCGAATTAAGGCAGAGCAGAGCAAAGTACAGAATCTAATAGAAGGTCTAGAATCTGATTTATGAGCCTAACCGGAACTGTAATTAGGCATTTGTAGATGCTATCTTCTCATTTCAACCTTTTGATGTAATCCAAATCTTTGTAAGGAAATGAGCCTTCCTGATTTTGAGCAGTGAGCTCTAGGCAGTGCGCCTAAATGCAAATGCATTCCCATTTTGTAAAACACTTATATTTTGAGTACTCAAATTGTGGATTGACCTCCACCATGTTTTTTCCCCTAATAGGGTTTCCACGTAAAATCCTTGTGTTATGGTGTTGTGGCTTATTGATTTATGCTCATGCATCTTTCTTTTGATTGAATGTTCTAGGCACTTGAGAGAACAGATTAATAAAGTTAAAAATTGCACAACACTGATTCATCCCCCCTCTCAATGTTGCTTGAGTCCAACAATCCCCATATTCAAAGTGCAAGTTGTTGGTTTATTTTAAGCCCAAACAAAATATGTGTTCATTTTAACCAAAAACAATTTTTTTTTCATTTTAAAACCCAAAGTCCAAATGTGAATAACTTGTAGGGTTCAATTCTTAAAGCACCAATGCTAAATGTGAGGCTAAGCTAAAGCATGAAAATAAAAATCTCTAAGATCATCCTTCATGTAAGTGTTAAGAAACACTTTGGATTTCATGATTTCATACTTTCCCTCAAGAGAGTTAATAAATTCTTTTATCTTTGCTCCATGCTTACCTGCAAATGTTAGTCTCAACAAAATTGCAGACAAAGAATAAAAAACAAGTTAGGGTTAGTTTTTAGAAAATTATGAAATCAAATTGATGAACTAAAGTAAACAAAAGCACAACTTTTCCAACAAAAGTGCAACACTGTTAGATGACAGTAGTGTGGCCCTTTTAGAAAGGTGTGGCCCTTTAACATAGGCACAGATTGTTCTTGCAAATAAAAGTGTTAGACATCAAACAAAAGCATAGAATTAATGACGAAGGTGTGGCACTATTGAGATATGAAGGTGTATACGTCTAAAAATGGTCATGGTTAAACAAGCTTGTTAATTAATTAAATATAAATTACTTAATTAATCTTCTAAAGTCATCTACATATAAATAAATTTAATTATTTATTTATATTGTTCACTCTTATAATTCTACCTTAATTAAATAAATAACTTTATTTAATTATTACCATCTTCCATATTCCTCTTAATTAAATTAAGTAAATTTTATAATTTATTTATATTAATTATCATGTTATTCTAAATTTGAATATTTGAATTCAAATAATGGAATATTCCTCCAAACACCCGCTTCATCTCATAGTTAAATTAAATATTTAAAATATTTAATTTAATACCTTTTCTCACTCCACACATAATTAAATATTTTAAATATTTAATTACCTTCTAAATTCATCTCTCACACATAATTAAATATTACTTATTTAATTATGTGAACTTCCAAATTCTTCTCTCACACATAATTAAATATTACTTATTTAATTATGCGAACTTCTAAATTCATCTCTCACACATAATTAAATATTACTTATTTAATTATGTAAACTTCTAAATTCATCCTCACATATAATTAAATAAGTTTATTTATTTAATTATGAAATTCATTACCAACTCATTCTTCAAATGGCAACCTTCCTTTAGTTCTAAATGAGAAAAATTGAAAAGGAGGAAACCTTCTATCTCTCTCTCGACTTTCAAAAATCTCTCACCGTTCATCCCGACAAGCTTGATCTGAACCGTTAATCATATCAGCCAATCAAATTCTTTCAAAAATTCTTTAAATACATGTGCGAATCCAAGCATTAGTTACAAACATGAACACGAACACATATGCGCAATTACGCTTACACATTTGCATCTTTAGCATTTAAGCAATATTCATATCTTGGCAATAATAATCTTATCATAGCATAGCATAATCTTGCATTTTAGCATAGTATACATTTTAGTTTAAATCGCATTCTCTAGTAGTCCATTTCGTTGAGCTTGGCATATTAAATCTGAGAGCAACTTGAACCAACAAAACGCTGGAGCTAGAGAGCAATAGAACGACTTCGAAGAAGCTGACATAAAGAGTTTGTTTAATTTTCTTTCAGTTTCTTTGATATAATGTTTTATTGAATGTGTTTTGAATCCTTTATAACAGGCATATTTTCATATACATAGAAGGCACATGTATTTAACAGAGGCATGGACCTTTAACAAATGTGTGGAACTGTCAAAAAAAAAGTGTGGATCTACCCCTACAACTTGCAAATCCAATAAAGCTTGAAATAAATTGATTAGATAGGGACGTGGGGCATGGGGTGTGCCAATTTATAAATGTATGAAATCAATTGAAAAATTAACATCAAATCAAGCTTTAAAACTAAGTAAATGATCAATCAATTGCATCATCCAATGAAATTCATATGTCAATCAACAACTAGATTCAATTCAAAGCATTTAAAAACCAAATAAGAATACAAAAACCTAACTATTGATGCAAATCTAGACCCCATTGTGGGATTATGTCTGAAGTGGATGTGGAGTGATCAATTCAAACAAATTATGAGAAGTGGAGGTGGAGTGATCAATCCATGATGTTGAAGTGATGAGATGATTCACAAAAGAGATCTCAAATTGATCAAAATTGAGGAATCAATTCAAGAGAGTAAGTTTGTATAAAGCTTATGAATGAATTATTATGTGAAATGATTTGCTATTTATAGAATTTAGAAATCATGATCATTGGTCAAGATCAAAAATGGTGATCAAGGGATGAAATTGAATGAGAGAGGTGAACATGGATCAAAGATAAATCAAATGATTGATAATCCATGAGGAATAGATCAAAGATCATATCAATGGTCTAAAATCCATGAGAGACTCAACAAATTCCCTAAATTTTAGGAACTATGTTGGAGATAATTTTATAAGGAGAGAAATATTCAAATTAAAATTGAAAATATTCTATGAGAATATTCTTTCAATTATTGGAGGAATTAGAAGAAGTTAGATAATTAAATAATTAAGAAAGTGCTTAATTGTGCAAGCGGAGGGAATTTAGAGATTTAATTAAACAATTAGAAATCATTTAATCAAAAAGTATTTAAGACACTTAATTAAATAATTTGGATTATTTAATCAAATGAGAAGACTTAAGGGGTCTAATTAAATAATTTGCATTATCTAATCAAATTAGACAAAAATTAGTATGAAGGGGTGAATTAATCAAACAATATTAATTATCTAATTAATAGGAGAAAAATGTGAATTTAATTAAACAATTGATATTATTCAATTAAATAGATGAAAATGAGTGAATCGGGATAGAAATGATGTTAGTAGGCGAAATCAGGTGTGTGATATGCTCAAAACATTTCCAAGTGTCTATAGTAATTTTAATTAAAAAATATAATTTAAAATCGAGTATTTCTAAAAAAAATCAATTTGGTTGAACTAAAAGACTTGACAAAAAATTCTTCTTGAAAATAATTAAAAAATATATATTTAAAATTTAATTTTTAAACATATGTAAGATAAACACCCCGCTTAATGCATTGGCTATTTTACATTTATCTTTAATTTTTAATCTCTATAATAAGTATTTAAGAAAGTAATAAATACAAAAGCTACTAAATGCCTAAGGTACAGTACAATACTATATAAATTTAGTTTGGGTTGAATGAAAGGAAATATATACAATAATTGGTTCAATATCTTTGAAAAGTAAGAGGCGATCATTTATGCATGTTTTTTAAAATGTATCAATGATAAAAGTATAGTTTTTACTTAGCCCAAATAGAATCATAGTTAAAATAGAAATTTTAAAATTTGAAGAGGCATTTCATAATTAAAGTTACATTTGTGTTAAAAGAACATTTGGGGTTTGGTAATAAAAATCCTTCAATTGTTACTTTTTTTTCAATTCTTTTCATAACAACTATCAATTTAATTGACTAATTATCTTCCATCTAATTTAGAAGTGATAACTTCATAACTTCTTCAACCACCACCATGGTGATGACTCCATGCCACCATTCATATGCTTACACTATAAAGTGGTAAGATGACAATGTTATGGTCATTCCTAGACCTAGACCTAAACTTTGAGGATTTATTTGTGATGATCTTTCTTAAATATCCTTTTTTTGAAATTAGAGGCTCCATAGTTTATACTCCAATGATAGAGATAACTCATCCTCTCTTGTATGAGATTTATGATCTCACTATTAAGTCATTACTATTTGAACATTAAGCTTATGCTTCCAAATTAGTCTAATTACAATAGAATTATAACAAGAATATTCTAATCAATTTTTGGTTTCATAGAAACAATTAGTGTAAAAAAAAATTTAAAAAATATAAGGATGATATCATTCCAACATCCCAAGCTCGCATAGTGATTGGATCAAGCATACATAATTTATACATAGGGTGACTAGCTCGCACATAAATCATAGGAACAATAGTGACTAGCTTAAGCATACATCACATATATCTATATTGAATGATTTATAAATACATCACATGTTTATATCAATATCAATTAGCACAATGGAAGTGGATGCAACTTATTGTATGCATCATCCCACTACCTAGTTCACTAACATAGAAGTTTGTAAGTATATCTAATTAAGGAATGTTGATACATACCATATAATACACCATGGTTCCCATATTTTTCCCAATCCACTACCATCTATTATCAAAGAATCATATACTACTTGATATCATCACTAGCAAGGGAATAAGTATAAAAATATATACAATACTTGAGGTCATTAACAAAAGTATATAGTGAGTGACTAACACATATACAATGACTCTCTAGTAATAGGAAGAGGATGCAACACAATTTCATACATCTTACCATTACTTAGTTCACTAAAACCTACCCTTTTAGTAATCCTAGCTAGAAAAAAATATCAAAGGGTCCCATCCTTTTCCTTGATTCTTTGTGCCAATTGTGATGATGAGAAAGCATCCCATGCTACTTGTGATAATAACTAGATAAGGATTAATTATAAGAGGATAAATCATATAAGTCTATTAATAAGATTCGCATAGCTCATTAAGCCATTGAGTTGGTGGGTTATGGCATATATTGCCCCTAGGCCACTAGCAATAAGTCTATCTACCTTAGAAGGGGGTAGTATTAGACATATAACACCATGTGGCCTTGGTTATATTTCAAATAAAATATTCATAACGTGTGTATCCCCTAGCATGGTCACCTATGTACTATAAGTGATAGCTAGCTAGAAAAAAAGATATAGTAGATAACTCCAAGCATCCATCACTTGCATGGATACTATTGACAACAGACTAACTACTTATGTATCATAACATGGATACATTTTAGCATCATCACCTATATGATATTGATGAAAGATAGATAATCCTCAAGATATGGTAGATATCTCTATGTATCCATCACCTACATGTGGTACTAATGATAGCCAAATAACCACTCCTATATCCGAAGTGATTATAACATATGGGGTTTGTGAATAGGAAACTTGAGAATCAATGATAAAATGAAATAAAAATATAGGAAATCAATTCAAAAACTTAATTCAAGTGATCAACAAGTCCTAATCTCAATGAAGCATGTGTAGTATTCAAATGAAATCAATAAAAGAGAACGTAAATCTAATCTAATCTAATCTACTTTACCTACACCAAAAATGCCTAGCCTTACATTTCTCATAACCTCAACATAACCTTGTTAAGCAAAAGCGTGATGAAAATTGAGTATAGTTTGGTTGTGAATTTGATGAGGGATTGAATGATCAAAAGATGGGTGATTTATAAGTTTTCAAGATATTTGATCATTGTCGTGAGATGTGAAATAAGATCAATGGATGAGGATTGATGAGAGATCAAGAGGATCATGCATGAGGCTACATGGAGATATTAAGTGGAGTGAATTTTTAGTTCACTCACTAAATTTAGCAAAGGTCCCTAAATTTAGAGGAGTTCACTAAATTTGGGTTTTGAAAAAATAAAGATACAAAATGATATAGTTAGCAAATAAATAAAATAATGATTTTATCTATTTTTAGAGGAATGTGCAAACTAAATAAATTAAATAATTTATTTAATTTTGGAGGAATAAAATTAGCTATTTAAATCATTAAAAATTATTTAATTATGTGGATGAGGAGGATGTATAATTTAATTAAATAATTAAATTAAAGTGGATGAGGAAAAATTATTAATTAATTAAATAATTAAAATTTATTAATTAATTAAATAATTAAAAATTATTAATTAATTAAATAATGAAAAATTATTTAATTAAAGGTGATGAAGGAAAAAGATTAAATAATTAAATAATTAAAAAGTATTTAATTAATGTGGAAAATGGGTTAGTTTAATCAAATAATTATAAATTATTTAATTAATAGTGATGAAAGGGGTGATGAGTGATGATAATGGGAAATGATGAATTTAGAAGAAGACATTATATTTTTTTAGGTGTCTATATTTTGCCCCTCTTTGAGACAATCTACCCTATTGCATTGTTTCAAAGACATGTTGCTAATATAAAAAAAAATGTGATAAGATGCACCATTGTGTTGAAATTGATCCGGTGGACATTTTTCAGTGAAAATTGAAGTGTCTCGTTTCTCTCCAGAATCTGTACCATCAGAAAGATCTCAGCGTCCTGATTCCAACGCAACTCGAACAGAGCAAAAAGGAGTCCGTTTGTGCAAGTTATGGCCAGTCAAACTTTGGGTCAAACTGGGATCAGGGGCATCCAAGAAGTGCAAAAAAATGATGTCGTCAAAATTTGTCGAAGTTGGCATCATCGCGAAGAGCTCGTCGCAAGCTTTCCAACGCAACTCGTTTCGTCAAAATCTGACATCGTATGCTCAAGATACAGCTGGTCAAAGTTTCAGGTTGACTTGGTGGACTTGAAGGTACAGTGATGACGTCATCATCCGTACAGCTGACGTCAGCACATAACATGAAATTCGAAATGGACCAATCAAAAGTTGACACGTGGCAGTCCGTACGATCCGTACATGTCGACGTGGCACGATGATGTGGCAGGTGACGTCAGCAAAGGTTAGCGAATAATGCGTTGACACGTGTCATCCGTAATCCAGTCAGCATAGACGTGGCAGTCCAGTCAGCAGTTTAGTGAATCAGAATTGGACACGTGGCAGGCGAGTTGGCAGTCGGCATGTGAGTCATTGTCCACGTCATCATCTGAGTTGGCGGGACACGTCATCGTCTAGTCAACAGATGAGTCAGCCTCCACGTCGGCAACGGAGTGGCACCCAGTCGGCATCACAGTCAGCTTAGTCGCGAATTGTGTTTTGCCACGTGGCTTCCAATCCTCCGGTCGGCAGTTGTTGGGATGTTGCGCTAAAAAGGGTTAGGGGGATTCGATCCCCTAACCTTCTAACAACAAGAGCATGGCTCCACCAGTGTCGCCCGCAACTTCCTCTATTCTATATCGGGCAGTGGTTTATTTTGATTAAGATTTCGTTTGTTATGTTTGAAACAAAGCAAGCCGGCGGGTTTTGAACCCCGAACCGGTCGGCGATTAAAATGCTTAGTAACCGTTTGACCATTGATGTCGTTCGGTATATATATGGTATCGAATGGTTTTGTT
Organism: Sequoia sempervirens; assembly: GCA_007258455.2. NCBI lineage: Eukaryota > Viridiplantae > Streptophyta > Pinopsida > Cupressales > Cupressaceae > Sequoia > Sequoia sempervirens. The sequence goes on from VDFB02000002.1 coordinate 170,390,767, forward strand.
AATATTTTTAAAACCGAATGCCTTCTATTTTAAAACAAACTCCCTATAATCTTTAAAACAAATAACCTTTTATGAAAAATGTAATCTCCCAAAAATCAAAAGCCGATGGGAAAACATTATCAAAGGGCTTAAATATTTTTGTTAAGAGATTATTAGGGATATTATAAGATTTTTATGGGAGGTTAAATTATTATAGGGAGATTTTTGAAGATTTTTTTCATGTAAAAGGGAGATTGTAAAAGATTTTTATGTATTTGGAGAGATAAGGTGAATATTTGCAAATCAATTGGTTAAAGGCCAAATTGAGAAAATTCTTTGTATAAAAAGGGGTGTAAGGTGAGAGTAAAAGATAAGTTTTTTTCAGGTGATGAAGTCCTGATGCTGAGGTGACGGAAGAGGGGTCTTGTTGAAGAGTTTTCAAATCATTCTTGCATGTCAGAGCACTGTTATGCTGCCAAACTGCTTGGAGAATGATTGTGGTGCTTTGTAACTTATTTTTGGAGTTAATCGAATCGGTCTCTCTATTGGAGTGGACCCGGAGACGTAGTCACTTTCGTGACGAACTCCGTTATCAACTGTTTGCACTTCTCTTCTCTCTCTTTCTGTCTCTCATTTCCTTCCTTTCTGTTAAATCACCTTGTTATTACTTTCATTTTGTTATTTCCATAAGTTAATTTTGATTTAATTAACTTGGAATAATCATTGTAAAAGCATTGTAAAAGTTAAGCATTTTATTTCTGCAATCTAGTCTAGATCCTATACAGATCAGAAATGGACAAAGGAATAATGGATGGATGGTAGGTTTCCCCCTCAAGAGGTTGGCCCAAAAAAATAATTTACGAGCCAGGCTCACAATAGGTAAATCAGATAGGTTCAATGTGTAAGGAAGCTAAGGTAGGGGAACAACTTCCTACACTAATCTTGAGAGAAAGATAATGCAAAACTTTATAGATCTTTAACGGTTAAAGAAACTTAACAGAAATAAATATAAATATCATGCATACCACAACACAGTGATTTATGTGGGGAAAACCCTTTTGGGAGAGAAACCCCACACTCCAAAACCTGCCCAATATATTATTCAAAAATCACAAAGATTTAAATATACTTGCAAAGTAAGATTCTCATAGGAGTATCACCAACTAAAGATCCAAAGGTAACATGACTGTTATCAAACTCTTAGAATACATCACAATACATAGTTGTAATACAACACCCTCATAAAATAGCGTTGCCTTCTATGACAAGTCAAGCCAAAAAAATATCAACTATCAAATTGAGACCTAATGATGAATAGTCTAGATCTGTAATAATAAAATATACATAAAATGTGGCTTTTGGGGGCACTACTCTCGAACCCTCATCAAGGAACACAGCCCCCAAACCCCCCATCGGAGGGGATAAGCCCCCTCGGCCCCCCGCAGGGGGGTACCCCCTGCACCCCCCACACTAATGTATAAACAATGCCTTATGTAATTGCAAGGTTGAGACACATTTTCCCAAAAAATCTCCCACTTGTCAAACACCTTGCAAGAGCAACAAGAGGGTGTATAAACATCATCTCTTAATTGCTATGGGTCGAAAGGCCCATAGTCTCTTAACACCATCTAAACTTTTCTATGCTCATAAGCTTAATTAAAAAATCAGCAGCATTCATCAAAGTACCTTAATCAGCTTCACCCTGCCATCTTCAACCATATCTCTAACAAAATGATATTGTACATAAATGTGCTTGGTCCTGGCATGAAATGTTGGGTTCTTAGCTAGACAAATCACACTCTAAATGTCACAATAAAGTGTCACTATACCTTGTTTTATTCCAATATCTGAACACAATCTCTTAATCCAAATGGCTTCTTTACAAGCATGAGTAGCTTCCATATACTCAGCTTCAGTAGTGGAAAAAGCATACACAACTTGTCACTTACTCATCCAACTAATTGCACAACCAAATAAACTAAACACATAAGCATTGGTGGATCATCTTCTATCAACATCACCTAACTATTCTAAATCCACATAATCATGAATATCAAGGAAAATCTTGTCTTTAGTCAAGTTACTATGATAACACAAGGAATACTCTAAGGTACCATGCAAATATCTAAAGACTCTTTTAACTACATCCTAATGAACTCTACTAGGATTAGACATGTATCTAGAAAGAACTCCCACTACATGGGTAATTTTTGGTCTAGTACAAACCATAACATACATCAAACTTCCAACTACACTCTAGTAAGGCACTCTACTCATGTCTTCCATTTTTGATGGGGATGTTGGACAATTTGAAATAGATAACTTTGTTCCAGTTGAAAAGGGAACACACAATGGTCTACAATCTTGCATATCAAACCTCTATAAAATTGAATTGACATAATTTGTCCAAGCCATAGCTTTATGTCCATTCTATCTCTTTTAATTTCCATCTGAAGAATGTGTCTAGCTACACCAAGGTATTTCATTTCAAATTTAGCAGCAAGTTGAGATTTTAGTTATGAAATCATACCTTTCCCTTCACCAATAAATAATATATCATCAACATATAATTCAATAAACAAGAAACAATCACCATCTATTTTATAATAAACACAATGATCTGATTTAGAATACTCAAATCCCAAACTCAATGTTTGGACTAAACTATGGATGTATGTTGAAGATAAACTATCCTTGTAATTCTATCCAATTGGTAAATGTACTTAGATCAATCCTCGGGAATTTCGTGGTAGTTTCCTCAGTTTATTCCTTAAGTGTCAATTCAAGGATCATAAACTTGTGAAGGGTGTTGCAGCAGTCTACCTAAGGGTTGAAACTAGTGAATTAAGTGGGGATAGATGCATTCAGAGATTAAATCAAAACATACTTCTCAATCTGAAAATTACTTAAGTCCTATTTTAATCAATACTCTCCTATTTCAAATCAACACACACATACTATTGAATTCTACTTTAAATTCTTAAGATCAATATTTTAGGGTTGCCACAATAATTTTAAACATTAATGTTAAGAATAGAAAGATGTAACACTAAACTTTACATTTAAACAACTTGGGCGACATGAGCTATAGTAATCGGGTGATAGGACATGTGGTATCCTGGTGACAGGATCAAATAAAATTGCACAAATTATTTCTATGTTCTAAGAACAATGTGTATTTCACAAATTCACATGTATGTGTTATTTCTACAATATATGCTTATGCCACACATTAACAATCTTTTCAAAAGAGAGCTTATTCCACACTTAATAAATAAGGTCACGCTTGTACCATTACTGAACTTAACAATTCATCAACATGCCTACTGAATTATTGAACTTAATTGAATCAATAACACACATATGGAATTATTGAAAAAATATAAATCATATCTCACACAAAATGATAGGAAAATAAATCCATACGTTGGTTAAGGAGTGGGCCCTGTCTCCTAACCAGCCGAATGGAGAATACACTCACGCAATATGCAAATTCAACACTGACAAACTGATAATAGTCTTATGCTTATATTAAATTCAACTTGAAGATTTTTTTCATACGAGAGAGAGAGAGAGCATATATACATCTCACTACATAACAAAATATCAAAAATAGATGTGTCCATGATTTGTAATTATATGACTAGAAATACTTGATCAGTTTTAAAAATAGTGATGTGGCCTTTGACCTACTATTTTCTAAAATCCCAAAGCGGATTACAAAACCTTATTACCAAACCAACGACTAAACATATGCTAAAAGACAATAATGAATAGAAACCAAAAGATCATGAAATCTGCAAGGTAATCTTCATCACTTGTCCCTTTGACCTCAAAAACCTCTGTTTCACATAGCCACTGAAATTAGTACTCATAATCAGTTAATTTTTAGAGAATTTTGCATCCTTCAATCCATATTAATTAACTTTAATTCTTCACAACTATTATGGTAATTTAGGAGGAGAGAGACCAAAGGGTAAGCTATGATGAACACAAAACTAGGTAAATCCATGCTAAAATTAATGATAGGTTTTTAACCCATCATTTTCCCCCCAGTTGAAGACATTGCATGTCCTCATGCATAACTTAAAGACTTAGGATGAACTATCTGTTAACTTCTGCACTACTGCCATTATCTCTTTTCCCCACTGGTCCTTCAACTTCTGGATTATCTATTGATGCTCAGCTTTAGAGATGTAGTCAGTTGAAATATTTTGTTCCATTGCAACCTTCAATTCATTGACTTTGTCCTAATGGTACTCTACAGTCATACACTCTTCATCAATATTTTCTTCCCATGAGGCTTTCAAACTATCAATCGCTTCCCAGTGATCTTCCAAGGTTATATAACCTTTTGTGGCCAGTTTATGTCTTTGAGTCAATTTCCCTAACTGATGTCTTAATTCCTTTATCTCCTCAGCTTGTTGTTGGCTCTTTTAATAAACTTGCTACAACTATGGTTGAAGAAGTATCATTTGAGCTTCCAACCAATGCACTTTGTCCTACAAAACCTTGATTTCCTCTACAGAATACTCTTTTGTCTGTGATATTTCAATTGATTTTTCGTCTGTGTCTTCCTTAGGTATGTCATGGCTAGGAGAAGTTTTTATTGCAATCTCAAGATTTAGATTTTTTTCATCAAAACTATAGCCATGGGGAGAAGTATTAGTTTCTTGGTTCATCAAATATTGTTTCTCCCTTTGAGAGTTACCACATTTCTCCTATAAAGGTGTCTCAAAAGAAATGTTCCCTTGATTATTTATATCACCCTCTTCACTTTGGTTGTGAGGACTAGTGGGGAGTTCAGACATCTTGTCTTCTTGGTCATCCAATTCATCTTTCTCTTCAAGGTATTTATGCTTGGTTGAGCCCTATCTTGTCTTGTTTCTATTTTGTCGCCGTTGTTCTCGGGTTTTCCTATCTCTACCTCTCAAGAGATTGGTGGGCACAATTTCAACATCTATCTCTTTGGGGTTTTAGATCATTGTACAAGCAGCAATAGCTAATTTCTACAAACCAAAGGTTGCCTCCTCATATTTTATTTTAAACCTGGTATTATAAGGGGTCGGCACCAGAGGAGTACTAATACCATCTTTACCCTTCCTAGTACGAACCCCTAGTTTAATTTTCTTATCATCATTACCCCTTATTTATTTTTCTAGTTGTAAATACTCAATTTCCTCACTAGGGTTTTCATTTCCATAGACTTCTATATCCTTATCTGACTAGGTTTTTGTCGAAAGGGTTTTGAAGTTCATCATCTTGGTTTTTCAAAGTTATCGCTATTATCCTCGGCTCCATCAGTTGTTGGCTCAATTTCTGGAGCCAAAGATTTAGAGGAAATTTCTTCCTTTGAAAACATAGCTCAACTAACCAAAGGCACAGATTGTGCTAAACCCCTCATAACAATTAAATTTATCAACCCACAATGTGCCACATAATTGTGATGCCCTTTTTGTGCTTCTAGACTCATCCTTTTAATTGAATTAAAGAGATAATGTGAAATACTGACTAATTCATTATGGCATAAATTATAGAGTAACCTAAAATGGTGGGAAAACACATATGCATACCTTCCTTCTCCCGTAATATACTAGGTTATGATTTTGGCTACGTCAGCCCAATGCTCAGGAAGTGAAGTCTGCAAGGTGTCCTGCTTAGGAGTCATCTACAATGCTTCACCTTGTCTCAGAAATCATTGAGAATGTAGTTGAAGCTCAGTGCCTCTATTCACAACAGATGGAAAATAGGCTTCCCCCATCTCAGGTAATCCACTGACCTTGGCTATGACTTGCAAAGTGAATGGCAAAGAAAGTCCCCACACCTCTGTGGAATTACTAGCACTGCTAAAAGCCATGAAAAACTCAAAGGATACTACATCATCATACCCACATAGCTTTGTAAAGAAGACATGACATCCCACATTCTCAAAAACTTGATATACTGTCATGTTGTCTCTAACATGTTGCATATCAGTAAGTTATTGGGGATTATTAATACCACCCATGGCGATGAATATTAGAGGAAAGTGAAATGAAACTATTCTACAACAAATCAAAACTAATGTACTTTAAGAATCATCACATGATATGGACTCCACAGAAACAAACAACATGGTTATTATTGCAAGGTAGGTTGTTGTTTGTGATAGGATGGTAATCATGACATGGCACGCCCACCCCCAAGCTAAGCTTACAACACCATCCTTGGGGTTTCCACAATAAATACAAAGAAAGAAATAAAATTAATATGAAATGAATGGAATACAATACCTCCGACAAGTTACCGTTAGAGTACATCGATGGGAAGGAAAAAATTGGTGACAGAGGATGAAGACACCAGTAGGGCCGAGGTGGTCCAATCAACGATCAGAAATAGAAAAAGAATGCATGGAGGCATGCAGAGGTGGTAGTACTAGAGGTAGAAGCATTATAGGAAGATAACACATGGATAGAGAAAATCTACTCGAATGTGAAAGAGCAGGTAAAAGATCTCATACGGGTACAATGAAATGATAAAGTGACAAGACAAGTCCAGTGTAAAATAAAACAACCAAGGTGGCCAAGCGGATGCAAGTAGGTGGACACTAGATAAAGGGCCACAGTGGAAAAATACCTGGGCCTCATGCATAAAATTCAAGGGTGGTCGTATGAAAAGGGAGGCTATCCCATCAGAGTGACATGAAGGTAGAAAACTGATGTGATCGTGAAATAGCAGAAACAACGAACAAGACGGGGATGGATAAAACCAATGGATGTGGAGCCCGCAGATGAAGTGAGCCATGAAAATAGAATGGAAAGGCAGTGATTGGGTGAAGGTGTTGGCATGGATGGAGAAACAAGCAATAAATGACCATGTGGCATAGGAAAGAAGATAAAAGCAAAGAAAAGAGACCAAGTGGACATGGAGAATAGAGAATGGTAGGTAGGAATGAAACGAGGCAAGAGAGGTGAAAGAAATAGAAAGAAAATGATCTAGTAGGTACCCACCACATCATAAAGGCAAGTGGTGGTAACAAGAGGGAAACGAAGCAACATCTTGCCACAGGGGTGACAGGATGTCGACTCGAGGGAATTATATCCCACCGTAATCGTGTTTCTTTTTTTATTTTTGTTCTTTTTTTTTACGATAATAGACTATTGATAGCCCGGTTTTCACCCTATCACTGCCTAGGAACGTAGGAAAACTAGTTTTTCACCCCTAGGTTTATTCCACAATGAATAGTTTCTAGAAGTTGGTTTTCAAGAATTCATTGGCCAACAACACTTGAAGGTTTTTGTTGTTGGATCCTTTATTTCTTTTTCTATTTTTTTCTGTTTCTTTTTTTTTTAATTTATTTATTTAACAATAAATTATTTTGAAGAGGCGATAGGAACAAGAGTGAGTTCCTTTGCCATATCACAAAAAAAAAATTCTTTTGAAAGGGGTTGTTTGTAAATTTTCAAACGGTGCTCATTGACAAGAAGAGTCATGTGCTTTGAATCCATAGTGCACAATTTAATAGCACCATTATCATAGACAATCTCGATCTCATAAGGATCAAGCCAACAGGTTTGAAATTTACCCCTAAAGTTCTAGAACTAAGAGTAATAAAGCAATGCCCAATCTCTAGGTTGGAATGTCCATGACCGAATGAAGTGGTCATGCCACTATGCTCTTTGTTTTTGTACCACTTCTACATGAAGAAGGGCCTCCTGACGCATTTCATCTAAAGAATAAAGTTGAGTGATTCACTCCTTTTGGGCTTCACTAAGACTCATCCCTAGTTGAAGAGTAGTGCATAGAGTCTTTACTTCAAATTCAATTAGAAAAATGACCCTTTTTCCATAGACAAGCCCATATGGTGTTAACCCGGTGGTTATCTTCCAAGTTGTTTGGTAGGCCCAAAATACTTTAGGAAGTCTGTATGCCCAATATTTCTTGTGTAATCCTACTGTCTTTGTGAGAATATTCTCCAACTCTTGGTTTGTCACTTCCACTTGCCCATTGGCTTTTGGATGGTACAGGGAATATTTTCAATGTTTTGTTTCATATTCCCACACCAATGTAGCAACCAAATCAGAGGTGAACTATGTCCCTTGGTCTATGACAATTTCTCTGGGTACACCGTACCTGGTAAAAATCTTTGAATAAAAGAAGTTAGAAACTTTGGTATCCCTAGCATGTTTCAAACCTACTACTTCTACCCACTTAGTAACATAATTTGTATAGACCAAAATATATTTTTTATTTCAAGAAGGCAGATTAATGGGTCCTACAAAATCTAAGCACCATTTTTCAAATGGATCTATTGATAACTGTGGGTGAAGAGGCATCTCATCAAAGTGTGTAGGTCAGCCCATACATTAACACTTATCACAATGCTAAACAAACCTTTTACAATCCTTGTAGATCATTGGCCAATAATGTCCTATAGTTAAGACTTTGTTAGCAGTTCGTTGTGCTACAAAATGGCCTCCACAAGGCTCAAAATGGAAAGCATGGAGTATATTGAAGACGTCCTCTTTTTTAATACATTGATGCATAACATGATCAATTCCAATACAAAAAAGTAAACCATTAATCCAACTATACTTCCCACTAAGCCCTATAGGCTTGTGTCACTCTCTCAGAGAAAAGTGGAGTGGAAATATGCAGGTAACCAAATAGTTAGCAATATCAACAAACCATGGGCTCTTTACAGAGATAGCAAAAAGATGTTCATTTGAAAAGGTATTATCCATAGGGATTGATTCATCATCATGTTGCAGTCTAGACAGAAAATCGGCCACTACATTCTCATGTCCTAGTTTGTCAAGAATAGTAATGTCAAATTCCTGCAAGAGAAGCAACCACCAAATCATTCATCTTGTAACAACTGGTTATTCATCAAAAATCTAATAGCAGAGTGATCTGTATGCACAAATACCTTGTACCCAGCTATATAGTGGTGAAATTTATTTATCGCATAGACTACAACCAAGAATTCATTTTCAGTGACAGTATAATTTACCTCTGCACTAGTAAAATTCTTACTGATATAATAGATGGAGTAAAAGAGAGAGTCTTCCTTCTATCCAAGTACGGCTCCCATGGAATTTTTTGATGCATCAGTATGGATGTGAAATGGAAGTTCCTAATTGGGTCCTCACAAAATAGGTGTAGTTATAAGTTTACCTTTGATTTCTTCAAAGGCTTTTTGGCATTCAAGTGTCCATGAGAAATCAACATCTATACCTAGCAAAACAAAGAGAGGTGAGGCAATCTTGCTGAAATTTTGGATAAACCTTCTATAATAACCAGCATGTCCCAAAAAAATACGTACATCCTTTGGAGAGGTAGGCACAAGTAAATATTGAATTATTTTCACCTTTTTAGGATTCACCTCAATTCCTTTCACAAAAATATAATGTTCAAAAACAATACCTTCAGTTATTAAAATATAACATTTTTCATGACTTAAAGAAAGATTAGTATCAATACATCATTTAAGAACTTTTTCAATATTTTCCTTTGCTTCATCATATGTATCACCATAAATAGTAACATCATCCATTTACACTTCCACATAATCATGAATTAAGTCTGTAAAAATACTTAGAACAGCCCGTTGGAAGGTAGCAGGTGCATTACATAATCCAAAAGGTAAGACATTATAGGAAAATGTACCCCATGGGCAAGTAAATTTATTTTTTTCTTGATCTTCCGAGGCTATACGGATTTGATTATACTCACTAAATCCATCGAGGAAGGAAAAGAATTTATTTCTAGCTAGGGTGTCTAAGACCTGATCAATAAAGGGAGTGGGAAATGGTCTTTCTTAGTAGCCTTGTTAAGGGCCCTATAATCAATGTATATTCACTATTTTGCATTCTTTTTAGGAACTACCACAAGTGGGGACACCCATTGGCTATTTGAGTAGGATAAATTAAGTAGCTTTTGAAGTTCATCCTTAACAATTTCATGTAAGATAAGGTTCAATATCCTTTGTGGTTGTCACACTGGTCTACTCCCTTCTTCTATATAGATATGGTGTGTGCAAGTAGCAGGATGAATACTTCTCATATCTTGTTAATCCCAAGAAAAGGCCTCTTTGTGGGAGTGCAACATAGGAATAAGGTCTTCTAATTGCGAGGCACTCAAGTTGGGATTTATGTTAAGCATTTTTCTAGGCATCAATTATGAAGTGGATGAAGATGTATCAGAATTACTAGATATAAAAAATGGACTATATATACAAGTATGTGGTAATAATTGATGAAGATTAATAAAATGTTGAATAGACCGTGAATTACTAACTAATGGAAATTTTCCAAATGAGCAATTATTGAACTTATACCCGTAGGAAAAATCATTGTCTCTAAAACATTATCAACCAAATTATAATTTTGCAAGAAATTATTAATAATAGTGTCTTTTGATATCTCATCAAATTCCCTACTTTGATCAATTGTCAAAATAGGTAAAGACTCTTCTAAATCACTATCAATCCATAATGGATCCTTTATTTCCAATAATGGTTGTGTTGGAGGGTACAATGTTAGTTGTTTCGTTTGCTCCCCATTTGAAATCGCCATGTTGCCAAACCTACAATTAATACAAAAATTAGTAGCAGTTAACTAAGGTCTTCCTAAAATTAAGGGGTAACCTCAGCTTAATCTTTCGTTGCAAAATCATAAAATCTATGGGATACTCCTAAGAATCAATAGAAATAATGATGTCTTCAATCATACCTTTTGATTTTACAAGGAAGTGATCAGCCATTTGCAAGACCGTTGGAGTGGGTCTTAGTCCTTGAAGGGCTAGTCTTTCCTTTGTCTCATTAGTCATTACACTTATGGCTACTTCTAAATCCACAAGTGTATTTGGAATGACTACATCACCAATATGTACCTTTATCATTGGGCTTCCAAGATCTGCATACTTAGGGACAAAGATCCTCCCCAACATTAAATCTGCAAGTTGTCCAATGACTTAGACCATCTTGGGATCCTACTTCTTCTATTGTTTTCTCCCACAGAGTTCCTTGACTGCTTTGGTGTACACTGGAACATTTCGAATAGCCTGCAACAAAGGAATTTTCATGTTAACATTATGTAATTCATTCATAAAATAAAAACTTGATTGAGATGTTTCTTATGGTTTTGGTTACTCTTGTAACCTATCAAGAAATAGGGGCCTTGGTTGCTCTTCTTCTGATTCAACTAGAGGATCTTGTACTTCTATGATGGTTGGACCTTAAAGATTTTTCCTTGATCTTAGGTGTACACCATCAATTTCTAATGCATTGACAAGATAAGTCGGGAATCCTACCACTTCATTGTTATAAACCGGTTGATCCACCTTATTATTCAAATTAGGTGATGGTTGTGTTGGAATAGGCATGGCTTTCAGAGGTTGATCTGAACTATATGGTTGATTAGACGATGATGGAACAAGTGGCAAGAGTTGTTTGGATTGTTGATAGGGATTTATTGTTGGAGGTGGTGGATATGGAGGAAATGACTAGTATTGTGGGTATGATGGTGGTGGTGCTCACCATGCTTGCAACAATTGTGGAACATGGAGATATTATTGTGTCCATTAGGGGTAGTATGGAGGTCATTTCCATCCTTTGTACCATTTAGCTTGGTTTGGGAAAGAATTTCTTTGAAAAGGACTTTGAGGTGTCACTTGGTAATCAATTGGGGGCATTCCTCTTGGTTGCCAAGGTCTCCTTTGGGCCATAAAGTAAATAGGATCATCTTTGTATTCTACCTCAGTCATACCTAAAAGAAGAGGTTTTAAGATAGTGTCTCTACTAGCTTCTTCCAAAGAAGAGATTTTTTTTCTATTATATTGACATTCTTCACCACTATGCCTTTTACAACAAACAGGACAAAAGATAGTTAAGTCTTTTTCAGCTTCCTCCTACTTCCTTCGTGTATACAAAGTATATATTTGCTTACCCATATGACTAAGTAGGTCGGTCTTGAGGTCCTCAAGTAGTGTACCCAATTCTCACTTTGTAACTCCTGATGTCCCTCTAGGAGAGACATGCTTCCTGACATACCCCCTAGATGAGTGGGTAGACCTTGAATATTTCCTATACACATCACAATTGTCATCAAACCTCATTTTAGAAATATCACCTCCACCCATGAGATTTAAAGTATCCAAACATTCATCTCTAATTCCCCTAAGGAAGTGCATTTTTACAATGTCATGGTTCAACCCTATGTGTTTGGTTCTTTTTAGACTAAATAGGAAACACTCCAAATAATCTTCTAAAGTTTATTCCTCGCGTTGCATAACGTGGAATATTTCATTTCATGTTTCCTTAGTCCTATATTATTCTTGTTATTTATCCAAGAACTTTTCATCATGTCATCCCAACTATGAATGGTTTCTCATCCTAGTCCCACAAACCACCTCAATGTTGCATCATTTAGAGTACCCAAAAACAATTTCAGCTTTTGTGCCTCAGTATGATAATTGTAGTTGTGACATAAAATGTCAAATTCAAAAAGGAACATATCGGGGTATTCCATAGAAAGACCTCAAAAGATGGGAAAAGCTAAGTGCAGTATGTTCTTCATAGGGGCATCCTCTTCCAAATGTGCAATGGGAAATTCAAAATTAATTGGGTTGTTGTTGGCCAATGCCCTATCATTGTTATTGAATCTTCCATTGTTGTTGTCGTTATCCATAAATTACCAAGGAGTGTAGACAATTGTGAAAGGCTTAGGATCACTTGGGGACTTACCACTTTGAATTTTGTGAGATTCATAAAATAGCTTAGAAACCCTTTGATATAATTCTTCAGAAGACTCTTGACGGGTACTAGAAGGGGTCTCGACAATTGTAGACTCAATAGCATAGTTTTTGATATCTCGTTCGACTAATTCTTTCTTAGATGATGTCTGCACAACTAATGGTTTTAATTTGTTTTTCAATTTTTCTTATTGTGAACTACTACCTTTATCCTTTTTAACAAATCTCCCTCTACTATCTCTACTATGATTCATGCACCTATATGATTTATAATAAAGAAAACTAAGGGTAATTACTTGAGTGAGGTCGACGGTCATGCAGACTTTCACCTTAGTGCACTGGTCCTAACTTAGCTCACTAGGATAACAAGCCTTTAACACCATTCCCCGACAAAAATTCAAAAATGTTTGGACTACACTATGCATGTATGTTGAAGATAAACTATCCTTGTAATTCTATCCAATTGGTAAATGTACTTAAATCAATGCTCAAGAATTTTGTGGTAGTTTCCTTAGTTTATTCCTTAAGTGTCAATCCAAGGATCATAAACTTGTGAAGGGTGTTGTAGTAGTCTACCTAAGGGTAAAACTTGTGAATTAAGTGGAGATGGATGCATTTAGAGATTAAATCAAAACACACTTCTCAATCTGCAAATTACTTAAGTCTTATTTTAATCAATACTCTCCTATTTCAAATCAACACACAAACTGTTGAATTCTTTAAATTCTTAAGATCAATGTTTTAGGGTCACCACAATAATTTTAAAAATTAATGTTAAGAATATAAAATATGTAACACTAAACTTTGCTTTTAAACAACTCGGGTGATAGGAGCTGCAGTAACCGGGCGACAAGACTTGTGGTATCCTAGCGATAGGATCAGATAAAACTGCATAGATTATTTTTGTGTTCTAAGAACAGTTTGTATTTCCCAAATTCACATCTATGTGTTGTTCTTGCAATCTATGCTCATGCCACACATTAACAATCTTTTCAAAAGAGAACTTATTCTATGCTTAATAAATAAGATCACGCTTGTACCATTACTAAACTTAACAATTCATCAACACGCCTACTAAATTACTAAAGTTAATTGAATCAATAACATACATATGGAATTACTGAATAAATATAAATCATACCTCACACAAAACAATAGGAAAATAAATCCAGACGTTTATTAAGGAGTGGGCCCTATTTCCTAACCAGTTGAAAGGAGAATAAACTGACGCAATATGTAGATTCAACACTGATAAAATGATAATAGTCTTATGCTTATATTAAATTCAACTTGAATATTTTTTTTCATACTCGAGAGAGAGCATATATATATCTAACTATAGGACAAAATATCAAAAATAGATGTGTTCGTGATTTGTAAGTATATGACCAGAAATACTTGATCGGTTTTGAAATTAGTGATGTGGCCTCCAGCCTACTATTTTCTAAAATCCTAAAACTGATTACAAAACTCGATTACCAAACCAAAAACTAAACATATGCTAAAATAAAATAACTAATATACACCAAAAAATCACGAAATCTGCCAGGTAATCTTCATCACTCATCCCTTCGACCTCAAAACCCCTGTTTCACATAACCACCAAAATTAGTACTCATAATCGGTTAATTGCTAGAGCATTTTGCATCCTTCAATCCATATTAATTAACTTTAATTCTTTACAACTATTATGACAATTTAGGAGGAGAGAGACCAAAAGGTAAGCTATGATGAACACAAAACTAGGTAAATCCATGCTGAAATTAATGACAGACTTTTAACCCGTCGCTCAACACATATGTATCAAATTTTTGGTACCACATCTTAGGACTTTGTTTTAGGACATACAAATATTTCTTCAATTTTTAAACCAATTTACTTTTACCTTTCACCATCTAGTGCTCTGGTTGTGTCATATAAATATCCTCCTCCAAGTCACCATGAAGGAAAGTAGTTTCCACATCCATTTGCTCAACCTCTAAATCATAAGCAACAACAATAAAAAGCAAAAATCTAATGGATGTCATTTTTGCAATAGGAGAAAATATCTCATGATAATCAACACCCTCAACTTGAGAGTAATCTTTTGGTTGGTTTGTACTTCTCAATACCTCCATCTAAACCAATTTCTTTCTTGAACGCCCATTTACAACCAACAAGTTTTCTTCCTTCAAGTAATGGTACAAGATCCCATGTATCATTCTTTTTCAAAGTTGTCATTTCTTCATCCATAGCAATCTTCTAGGATTCAACATCATTCATACCTAATTCCTCTTCTACTAATCTGGGTTCATCCATGTTAGTATTCAAAGCAAAAATGCATCTCCAATCATCAGGTGAATACCTTTCAGGTAGTTTTCTATGCCCTTCAAACCTACGAACAAGATGATTTGGAGGTTCTTCCTCCTCTTCTAAAGATTTAGAGTTAGATGAGATCTCCTCAACTTCTTGTCTATCCATGGGCCTCAATTCAACTTTCTCAGGTGTAGAAGGAAATTGAATCACATCTTCTTGTTTACTTTCTTCTACCTGCAATGTAATAGAAGAAGGCTTAGTTTCTCTAAAAATAACACTTCTACTATGTATTACCTTCTATGCAAAAGGATCTCAAAGCTTGTATCCTTTCACACTATAACTATATCTAATGAAGATACATTTCACATCCTTGTTCTCCAACTTTGTTCACTTCTCCTTTGGCACATGTGCATATTCCCTGCAACCAAAAACTCTAAGATGTCTCAATGAAGGCTTGTCACCCGACCATGCCTCTATAGGCGTCTTATAACGAGAGATGATGTAGGAGATCTATTAATCAGGTAACAAGTAGTGGCAACAGCTTCAGCCCAAAACCTTTTTTCTAGACCAACATCACTCAACATACTCCTAGCCTTCTCCATCAACTTGTCTTATTCATTCTTTCTAAAACTCCATTCTATTGTTGGGAATATGGAGTTTTATTTTATCTATGAATGCCAAAATCTTTATAGAATCTATCAAAATCATTAGAGAAAAATTCACCGCCATTATCAATCCTCAAACTTTTTATTTTCTTTCCAATCTACAACTCAACCATTTCTTTAAATTCTTCAAATCAACTGAAAACTTTAGATTTACTCCTTAGATATTATGCCTATGTCCTTCTACTATAATGATCAATAAATGGAACATAATATGTGTATTTACCAATTGAAGGAACATATACATGACCAAAGACATTAGAATGAATAAGATCCAATAAATACTATATTTATGAGAACTTGAGAAAAACTCAACACAATTTTTTTTCCATAAATGCAATGCTCACAAAAATAAAATTGAAGATTACAATCAGACAACCCTTCAACAAGGTTTTTATTTTTCAAGGTCCTTAGACCCTTTTCTCCAATGTGGCCAAGTCTCTGGTGCCATAACATAGTTTTATTTGTAGGTAACTTTGATTCAAAAGAAAGAGCACCCTTGGGTACTCAAAATCCATGACCATTTTTTGAAGATGAAACTCTCACCTCTTCCACAGACTTATTTTTCACAAAATTACTATTGCATTCAACAGTGCATGCATCAAATTTATACAATTTTTCATATCTAACACATCTAGCAATCACCATAGCACCTCTAACTATCTTGCATCCTACATCATAAAATACTACCTGCACACCTGCATCTATTAGCTTTCTTACAAATAAAATAAATCGTGCTAATCTAGGGATGTGCAACACACCATTAATCCTTTTTATTCTACCATCAGGAAACCTAATTTTAACTTTACCACAACCAACAATATTTAAGTAATAATTGTCAACAAAGTACACCTTACCTCCATCAAATTCTTCATATTCAAAAAACCAATCTCTATTAAAGTTCATATGGAAAGATGCACCTGAGTCAATCAACCATGCATCATTACCTGCGTGAGTTGTCAAAGCTACAATGAATGCATCAACATCTTACTTATCAGACTCGAAATTGGAATCAAATCTCTTCTTTTTATTCTTCTTTTCTTCTTTACATTCCTTATGAATATTTCAAGGCTCACTGCGGTTTCAAAAAGCAACTTTGGACTTTCCAAGAGATTTGGATCTCCCCTTGGACTTGGATTTATCATGATTCTCATTCTTCTTTCCTTTTTCCTTAGGTCTTCCAGGAACATTTAGGGCCTCCTTAGCATTTATGGATACCTTCCTCCTCATCTCTTCAAAAATCAAAGAACCCACCACATCTTCAATCTTCAATATAACAAAATTACTCCTAATATCCATAGCAAGAGAATCCCATGAATCAGGCAAAGAATAAAGAAAGATATGACATTTCTCCTCCTCATCCATTTTGACACCAAATAATTCCAATTGATCCACCAACATATTGAATGCTTCCAAGTGGTCTATAATTCATCTGTCCTCTTCCATTCTCAAGGAATACAATTTCTTCCTCTAGAAAATATTGTTCACTAAATATTTAGCTTGATACATCTCACCAAGCTTCTTCCATAGTTTTTGTGTAGAGGTCTCTTTATGGAAATTGATTAAAACAGAGTCTTCTAAGAACAATATGATTAGACCCTTGGCTTTATGATCCATAACATCATTTTGAGTAGCCAAAGTAGGATCTACAGGCCTTGAAAACTTCTCATCAATAGCATCCCACAAATCTCGATCTATCAACAGATCCTCCATCTTCAACTTCCACATCTCAAAATTATATCCAAAAAAATTCCACCTCTATTCTCCTTGATGAATTTTTCATATGGAAATTCATGCAACAAGATCACAAAGTCTCGTCTACACAAGCTCCCACTCAAATATGGATTAGTTCAAAAAACCCAACAACCCACAATTGAAACCAAAGGTGATTAGGCTATGATACCATTTGTAAGGAAGTTAAGGTAGCGGAACTACTTCCTACACTAATCTTGAGAGGAGGATAATGCAAAACTTTAGAAATATTTAATAGTTACAGAAACTTAAACAAAAATAAACATACATATCATGCATACCACAACACAGTGATTTACATTGGGAAAATCCTTTCGAGAGAAAAACCCCACACTCCAAAAGTTGCACAATATATTATTCAAAAATCATAAAGATTACAATATACTTATAGAGAAAGCTTCTCACAAGAGTATCACCAACCAGAGATCTAGAGGCAACACAGCCGCTATCAAACTCTCAGAACACATCACAATACACAGTAGTAATATAACACCTCATAAAATAGGGTTTCCTTCTAGGGAAAGTCAAGCAAAAAAATATCAACTGTCAAATTTGAGACCTAATGATGAATGGTCTAGATTTACAATAGTAAAATATACATAAAAGTGGCTTTCAAGGGCACAACTCTCGAACCCGAGTCAAGGCATGTGGCTCCCAAACTGCCCCGTTGGAAGGGATGAGCTCCCTAGACCCCTACTGGGGAGGTACCCCATTGCACCCCCCCATGCTAATGTATCAACAATACCTTATTTAATTGCAAGGTTGAGACACATTTTCCCAACACAATGAAGATTAGGATGAAAATCGAGTTTAGGGTGGGGAAGAAACAAATTGGGAAGGGTAGGGAATGATAAAAATGGGATGAGGGTAGGTGGGATGAAGCGAATCTAGGGTTTTATTGTCTATTTATAGGACTTAGGGTATCATTTTAAATTCTTTTGCACACTTAAAGTTTAGAGCTTTGGAGATCCCCTAGAGAGATTTTAGTGCAAAGTTGCTACAGGGATGGTTGGAGTTCCACATGCTATTCAACATGGATATTGATTTTGTTAGTACAAGAGGCTAGTTGGAGCACCTCAGGTGGTATGTTTCTAGCCCTTAAGTCTTTAAGTGTCATTTCAAGTGCATTAATTGCTAGGTGAACTTAGGATATCAAAAGTGTTGATTCATGTTTTAGCATAATTGAAATTGGATACAACATATTTGATATGTGATTTGATGCTTTTGATGTGTTGGCTCACATATGAGAAAGTACAACATGTTTGATTTTTTGGTTCACATCTAATATGGCTAAAGTGACACCTTTGAAAAATAGCTCACAATTGATTTGGGTAAAGTGACACCTTTGAAAAAAGGCTTGCATCTTATTTATAAATTCAACACTTTTCATTTTTAAGGTTGTAAATGATTGTAAAAAACCATATTTTTGATTGTAGATTCACATTTGAAACAAAGGCTAGTGAACTTAGGATTTTTTCTGGCTTTTTGAAAAACTGACATTATGTGCGCTATGTTTGCACGTTACTCTAGATCTGATTATGTCAAGGGAGAAACATCCTACCATTTTGTAGAGGGTTTCTCATCTTAGCAAGCTAGATCAGGCATTTTTAAGTGTTGTGGGATTATTTCACATTGCATACATGCTCAAGATTAATAGAGCACATAGGGCTATGATGACCACCCTCATGGAGAGGTGGCACAGTGAGAGGTCTACATTCATATTTTTAATTAGGGAGGCTATGCTCATGCTCAAGGATGTTTGGAGGATCTTGAGGATCCCTATTGTTGGTGCTCATGTGGTTTATGATACTAACACTAGTGAGGAGGAATTGGAACAAGTGTCTCATGATGATGATATCAATATTGAGGATGGTGAGATGGATCTCAAATGGGGGATTGGGAGATATGATGATCTCCCCTTGGTGCTAGGAGGTCTAATTTCTAGGGTGATTATTCCTAATCATCAATCATGAGAATTTTCTATTGATTGGGGATGTGTCCTAAAGAGGATGCTTGCAAATGGTGTTGTTTATGTGTGGGGTCCATGTGTATTGGCCCATTTATGTCATGATATGCACCAGGTTATCTATCAACATGTGACCAATTTATCCTTAGGAGTCACTTTGTTACATGTATGGGTGTGGGAGCATATGGAAATCACTTGTCTGTTGGGACATTCTCCTCACCAAATTGGGTTTCCCTGTGTATATAAGTATGGTTCTACACTAACACAACACTGCTTAGGTGATCTAGACAATTGGAGACACTACATAGATGATATGGATCAATTTATTTGGAGGTTTTGGATTCCTTGTGAGGCATGGACTGATGATTCCATACATCTTCCTTTTTGTAAAAAAACATGATGGCTGATAGGATGTACCCCTCACATTATTGAGATATTTTTCTAATAGAGTCAAGAGGCACATCGGGGAGGTGTAGGGTGTACTAGTGGATTTAGCTATGTTCGGTCATACTCAACAAGAGATTGGTGATTGGGGGTGATTCAATAGTCCCTCAAGTAGCCATGGGAGAATTTTTGGACTTTTGCATGTATAGTGGGATCAATTACAATAGTGGAGGATGTGGGGACCACCCTCGATTATGATTTATGTTAGGCAGCTCATCGGCTAGTGATATTTTTCACATTCAAATAGCGAGGCTATGTGGATATTTAGAAAGGTTCCCAAGCCAGCTAGGTCTCACCAAGTTAAGAAGCATGTGGAGGGAGTTGGTGGACCTAATTAGGGAGAGGTGGGAGAGAGGGGGGATGAGGATTGATGAGATGATGGTCTATGAGAAGAGGAGTGTGGGGAGGTGAGAGGGGATGAGGTTGTGCAGGGAGGAGATGATGATGATATGAGTGTGTGACTTGGAGTTGCATTATCAGATCAGGTGGGACTTAGCTTGCATGGAGCATGATGGATATCAAGTGGAGAGAGACATCCTCAGTTTAGTTGGTGTAGAGGACAACAAAGAGATACATCAAGGTAGCTCGATGCCAATAGGCAGAGACACAACTAGCATAAATGATAGGTGAGACTTAGAGAGGGCACATCACCAATAGTTGGAGATGGTAGGTGGAGGTGGATGTACTTCTATGGATCATTATGTGGAGGATATGATGAGATTGGCCTAGGAGGCTGCCTATTATTATACAATGTGAGGTAGTAGCTCCACCAAGGAAGAGGGCATCAAGATTCTTATCTAGGAGGAGGGTGGGAGGCTAGAGAGATGTGAGATTACAGGGGAGGTCAAATGGAGGATTAGTGGGGGAAATCAATTTTTGGTTCCACCACCGCTAGTGCAGCCAACAACTTAGGATCTAGGGGCACAACATGCAACATAATAGGTTGTTTCTCCTCATCCACCTTCTCCTACTTGGACAAAGGGTGAAAGGAGTTCAATGTAGATTGTCTTTGTATATATGACGTACATATATTTTTTATGTAAACACATATTTTTTTATATTCCTATGAGTGGATATATATGTATATTCATGGCTCTTGGTAGCCCTTGTACAAACATTTTATATATATGGATGATGTATCATGACACGGTTTTCGATGATTATATCAGATTACATTTTGATGCAGCTATGATGTGATGCTATGTGATATTGTTATTTGCATGTGAATGATATTGATATAATTTAATGTATGCATTTAATGCTTTCTATTTGATTCTATGGTATATGATGGATGGATTATGAAGATTCTTAGATTAGATTATAACATGATGTGATGCTATGATTATGGATGTAAGATATATGATGTTATAATGGTACTAATGGTTTTTGTATGCGGGGATGTGATGGATTTTTTGTGTCATAATACATGGATATAATAGTTAGTATGACAAGGAGGATAGAATAAGTGATTTTGGATAATGATGGGTTGATAGATAGACTTTGGATAATGATGAATAGATAGGTAGATGAATGATGATCAAATATTGATGAAAACTATGGTTATTGGGATGATTTAGGACTTTTATTGGAAAATAGAACTGGAAAAAAATGATTTCTCTTTTAGTTTTTGGTTATGCTAAAAAATATAGAGAGCAATCCTTATTTTGATATAGCAAGAAGATACTATGCACCAAGGTATGAAGAACCACAACGACATGATCATATGGATTGCATGGAATTTGAATTTACAAAAAAATAGGAGTATCCTTCTTCATACCAAACATACAAAAATCCTTGTTTTATCATGCGAGAGAATGAAGCTCAAAGCAAGTTAGGCCTATGCATAAAAGGTATAAAGAACCTGATATGCAACGAGCATTTGTTGTTATTGAAACTACCTCTACACACACAAGGAAAGTATTTTCCATGATAGTATTACAAGAATGTCCCACAAACATATCAAATGAAATTAACGATTATGCCCCATTCCATGCTCCTCTAGACATAGCAAGATATTGAAGATCAAGGTTGCTTCAAACAAGCAGTGGAAAGAGATGTAAAATAAATCAAAAGAAAAGATCGACTGACAAAACATATCAAAGCCATCATATCTCTTGCTGGAGAGATTGTAATTTTTATTTGTGATTGTGCCTATTGTAGGAATGATATATCCATTAATGTAGTGGTTTTGGATGTTGAATTAAATGTTTTAGGCAATTGGTATGTAGGTAGTGGGTTTGTTTTGGCAATGATTTGCAATTTTTCATAAATATTCTAGGTTTTGATGATTGCCGCTTTTTTTTTTGCTTACTTTGTCAAAGATGAGTGTGATGATATGTTTATTATGGGCAATGATTTTATTATGGATGGATGAGTTGTGTTCATTTTTTATGGAATTTTTGGAATATATAAACATTTTATAATTTGTGTTGGGGTATTTGAGGGTGTATTTGAATGTTTTTGGAATATATAATTTTTTTAGATTACAATATTTGAATGTTTTTATATTTTGTAATATCTAAATGTTTTTTTTTATTTTTCCATATTTGGATGTCTTTGGATTTTGAACTATTTGGATGTTTTTGGATTTTTGACTATTTGGATGTTTCTGGATTTTCAATTTAAGGTAATGAAAAAGGATCTAATCCAATTACTAGGTTTAGGAAAATTACCCTAGTTAGGTGTAGGATAATTTAATTATGAACTAGATGACGTGATCCTAAGATGATACTAGGTGAGATGGGCAATGCTAGATACTAGAAAATTACCAAGCCATGCTAGGTGTATAGGTGAAAATATGGTAGATGAGTGGATGAATATGAATGAAATGCTATTTTTATTATGGATGCTTGATGGAAAATAATTTTGATAAATGGTAGATGGTGCTCATTACACATGGCACCTATTTTTTTATTTTTCACCAATGTACTTGTCTAAAGTGCCACCGAAGTGGTTTTCACTAGAGAACAATATTTTATCTTTAATATTTTTCCTTTTTTTGTTTTTGTGAATTTTGAATATTCATAGGACTTGTTTGTTATATTTTCACTAAGTTACTTTCCCAAGGTGCCACCTAAGTGGTTTTCACCATTGGATGGATTATTTCTCTTTACTTTTTTGATTTGTTGGGATACCCCGACGAGTTAAGCATGGAACCGCTTAAGGTGACTATTGTTTATGGGATATTGCAAGGGCTCACCTTTAGGTGTTATTGATAGGATCCTAATCCATAGCTCACCATGACTACAAATGTTCCCAACATATTTGATTCAAATTTTCTCTTTTTGTCTTGATCGAACTAATTCTTCTTATTTTTCTTAAGAACTAGATCACCTTCTTGGAAATTTTGATTCTTGATCTTTTTGTTGTAACTATGATGAAGATGATTTTGATATTCGTGTCGATGATTTAGTGCACTAATACATCTTTTTTCTATCAATTATAGCTCATGTAATATGGATACTTTATACTCTTCATTGTCGATAAGATGTTGCAACAACACCTCAAAGAAGGAAGTTTGACCTCTATAGGCAAGATTGCCTTAGTGCTATAAACTAAGGAATATGGTGTAGCACTAGTAGGCATTCAGATACTAGTACCGTAAGCCCATAATGTGGGATTAAGTTG